>JARQST010000338.1:1394984-1428727 GCA_030142225.1 Pachycephus smyrnensis | reverse complement strand
CTATTTTAAGAAGTTCAGTGCGTGAACATCGTCGATATCCATCATGAAGTAACCGTAAGAGAGAAAGAAAGACAGTATTAGTATTGTAAGGAATATCAATATATTCCAAAGTGTGAAACCTGAGCTGCAGATTTTTTTCTCTTTGACTGCTAGTTGCTGTCAGTGAGAGAAATCTTCGATCCATTCTGTTTTATTAGAAATACACATAAATAGCATACCCAAAGAATAAGCTGTCCTTGCTTAGAAAAGATAACGTCAAGTACAAAGCTAAAGATGAAGAAAGGCAAACATAGATTAGGGAAAACAGAAGATTCTGGCAAAGTCATTATCGAGTTAAGTAATACAAGGAATATTTGTTTTTAAAGAGAATTTTTAATATTCTTATCCCTTGCACTATTTATTGCATCGATTGTTTGTTCTTTCTCCAAATTTGGATTTTTATTTCCCGTTAAGAGGGCATGTGTACCAGGTACCCACTATTTTATTATTTTGATTCGCTACTGAACGTCACGTGATTGATCGGGTTAGATGGCTGCTAGTTGGTGAAATTGTTCCTTTGGGATTGCGAACAACTTCACAGTGGAGAAATTGCTGAGAAAGGGAAAGAACTGAGCGATTGGAGCTGTGCAACGAGTGTATACTGAATGCTTATGCTCTGTGAGCTGTGGATCTTGGATTTTAATACAAATATTATCTTTGGTGTTGGACTGTCAGAATGTTTGAGAATTTAATGATGTACGGGAATCTATTTCGATAATTCGTGATTGCTATTGACCACGGATTTCTTGGTGAGGATACCCTTGGAGTAGCATATGCAAATTCAAAGTGTCAACATCATGAGGTAAACAGCCAGGCTAAGGCTCACTGTTGTATTGAAATTTATATGAAGGAATTATGGTAATTCTTTGAGGATTTAACAGGACTATTTCTTGGAATTTATTATCTATTAGTATTTGGTAATGTCTTATTTCATATAGATTTTGAGACGTGTGTTCAGGATTGTTCTTTGATTTCTAAAGACTGGATTGCATGTCCGACAGCTTAAGTTGCAACGTTTTTAAACGATGGCAAGAAGAGATTATTTTTTCTTCTATGGATGCTTTGATTTTGTTTGTAACTTGCGAGGAATGGTTTTTTATCAATCAATGTGTCAACAGAAAGATAAATATAGCTTTGTATCAATTTTCATAGATAGATAAATTCTACTCTTATTCCGTTAGCACGAATCTCTTTGATAACAAATAATTATTTTTAAACTCTGTTGTCTTCTTTATAATGTTGTTCTAAAAGTATAGTCATTCGAAATAGTTGATATATTATTGATGGACATGTCTATGTTATCTGGTTTTATTTTAATCTTCTCGTTTGTTTAGAGAAAGACAATTGATAAAACAGGTATATTTCTTTTTACGTTGCAACAAAGAAAATATAGACTAGAATACTTTCATTGTATTTTCATTCTTACACAAGAATTAGTGAGCAAATGTAGCAACATGTGACAGTATGTTGGCTTAATTCCAGGTAGTGAAGCCAGCTCTTATCAGTGTATAATGGATTGTACGATAAAACCTTTCAACAATTTGTAACAAAACTTGTATCAGCTATTATTGATTTACAAATTCCATAAATTATGTGAACGCTTGTGACACGAACAGCATATACTTAGAAGCAAAATTTCTCTACGAATAATAATCATGGGGTCCATAGCCTTGGAAGAATATGAGCTCATGAAAGACTCAAAATACCGAGTGTAAGTTTTCCAAACTTATTATTTCTAAATTAATGAAGTAACATTTTGCAGAATACATTTGAAAATATTTCTACCGTGCTTAGTATGTAATCTTAAATATTCCTTTCATTAGCTATGTATCGGCCGTGGATAAGGCATTGAAGAATTTCGAATACACTAGTGAATGGGCCGATTTAATATCAGCACTGGGGAAGCTCAATAAAGTACTATTGAGTCATATGAAATTCCCAGTGATACCAAGGCGAATAAAAATTTCAAAGAGATTGGCTCAATGTATGCATCCAGCTCTTCCATCTGGGGTTCATTTAAAAGCCCTGGAGACATACGATATTATCTTCAAATGCATGGGAACCAACAGACTAAGTCATGAGCTCTTCATTTACAGTGCTGGTATATTTTACATTGACCGACACAATTCTCATCCAGCGATACAATATCAATAACCATATGATTAATACAATTCGCAGGACTTTTCCCGTTACTCGGTCATGCTGCTATGAACGTGAGACCATCCTTACTAACAGTTTATGAAACTCACTTCGTACCACTGGGTGAAAGATTGCGTCCAGGATTGAGTGGATTTTTAAGTGGAGTCTTGCCAGGACTCGAAGAGGGCTCAGATCATTTTGAGAGGTACTAATTTTTTTTCTTGAATTAAAAACATCTTCAATTAATAAATCTGATTATCTACAATCATGTGATCTATCACAGAACGAATTCACTCTTGGAGAAGGTCTGCGAGGGCGTCGGCGCCGAGCACTTCTATGCCTGCTTATGGGATTGTTTGGCGTCGAATTCCGGAATTCGCTTGCCGGCGATATCCTTCGTTCTGGCACATTTTAACAAAAAACTTCCTATGGAAGATCAGCTGTACATTATGGGAACCAATTTTGACATCATGGTGAGTGTCATTCCGTTGTCTTCTTTGTGAAGACGTGTACACGCATCTTTTGTACTTCGTTAAATATGTTTGTGACGAAGTCACGACAGTGACAACACATATCTTCCTTTTAACCATATCACGGCATGTGCGATAAGAAGAAAACTAATATTTGATACTGCTGAGATATAGAACTTACTTTTCAGTATCTAGTTCTGTTAAGTGATATGAATTTGAAATACGAATATAATCAATACCAGTTTACAAGTTTTCTTCGTTGTAAAAATCTGTTTAATCTCTGCATGGTTAAAGGGAGCATCCACCTGATAGTGATGGGTGCGATAGAATAATGATGTTTTTCTATTCTCTTTTTTTTAAACCTATGCAAATTATTCATCCTTCGTATTTATTTATCCCCATCATTTCTTCCTTACAATAATCATTATTTTCTCTTATTTTCTCAAAAAGGTTACCGCACTCTGCGCTGGGGTTCAGGACAGCTCGGTTTTAGTACAAAGAAGTGCGCTGGATTTACTGCTGGTCGGTTTTCCCGTACACAATAGTCAATTGAATCGTAATGACATGGTCTCGTTATTAACTGCTGCCTTAGTTACCATCCTAAGGAGAGACATGAGTTTAAACAGGTACAGTCAGTCATATTAAACAAAGCCCAGGAAGCTAGTAATTAGCGCGTACATTTATCTGAATTATTTAAACCGCAATAGGCGTTTATTTGCGTGGCTTCTGGGTACCGAAGTCAATACGTCGATCCTGAAGAAAAAAGCAGATCCCGCAGCTGTCGAGGCCACGGCTAATTACTTCGAAATCTACTCCAAGGATATGCTAATAGAGGCAATAAAATCGACCCTAAAAACCGTGTGCGAGGAAACCCCACAGGATCTGAAACCATGTAGAATATTAGTGTCCCTGTTGGATAAGCCTGACATCGGGCCAGTAATTCTTGATGACATCCTCTATGAGGTTTTCAGGTAAATAATTATTTTCCCTGGATCCAGGGATCCTTTAATTCCAGGACGAAATTGGATAATACATTTTTCATTTTCTGTGGTTTCGCAGGACATTTTACAACGCTTGCGCCCACTCGGACAACTTGCCCAAGTCTAACGAGGTTGTAAAATCTGCAAATCTTTTATTCTCACCGTTGGAACCTTCTTACGTTTGGATACACTGTGGATACTTATTCGATAAGGCATGCCATGCTCGTATCAATGTTCGCAAGGAGACGGAGGACGTCGGCGTGAAGAGCGTCGGTTCCGGGATGCCGGATCTTATGGAAGTCTGTATCCTTGCTGAGTTTTTATTAGACACCGTGTCCCTGGACGCTTCAATAAACACACCATCGGAGCATCTACCAGGACTCTTTCATCAGATAATAAACAAGCTCTCCGAACACGTCGACGTATTGAGTCCTGCTGAAATTTCAAAGTCTCTTGGACTCTGTGCGAAGATCCTGTCGAAGGTGCAGCCTCCAGTGATCGCTACGCACGCTGACAAAGCCGACTTGGAGGTCAAGGTAGATCTGAACGTGAGTATAGCATCTACGACAGTACCAAGTGAAAGTACCTTGTCAGCCATACCTTTAGAAAAAAGTCAGTCGGATAGTAAATTGAATAAAACAGACCTGGTGAATGGTTCAGCTACTGAGGGAAGTCCCAGTCCTAGAAGAAGAGCAAATTCTAGTGGCGCTCCTAAAAAAAGTGATAAGAAATCTAAGAAGAAGAGCAGTAAGAGTACTTCCAAATTGAGTGACAGTTACACGATACAAGCTGATGGCAGTAATATCTCTGTGGTCGTCAGTGAAGATGCGAAGCCATTGTCTAGAAATAAAAGTATGGATAATCTAAAGACGTCGTACTCTGACACGAATGTCGTCAGTCCATCTTCTCCAGCGGATCGATTAACTCCTACAAACTTATCTAAGAAAAGTATGACAGGATCAACGGGATCCTTGAACAGAGGACCGTCTCCAGCGCTTCAGGCGCAGCATTCGATGCTGGAAAAGTGTCTGCGCCAATATGAAGTCTTCTATGTAAAGCTAATCAGTAACACAGTGCTCAGCAAAGAGAAAACTGTCACAGAGATGTTTGAAAACCTGATGATCTTCTCTCCCAGGGAGAGCTACGACGAAAGAACGAAGCATCTTGAGATACTTTTAAACTCAAGACTGAACTTGGAGGATTCAGGATTTTTTAATCAGGACGTCTCACAACCTCTGAATTCTAAGTATCCTGAGATATCCCGTTTTCACAACGAGGCCATCGCGCGTTCCGACTGGGAGGAGGTTTTAAAAATTGCCTCCAGTCTCCTAGTGGAGCTATCCACATTCCCCACGTATTTTCTACCAGGAGATGGAATGATGGGACTCGAAGAGGAACCTAAGGGAAAGATCACTCTTCCTGATTGGCTTAAGGTCCTAGTAGTCTGTGCTTGTTGGCTTGGAAAGCAGCCATCCTTACAGCTAACAAGTATGGCGACTTTACTGGACTTGATAGCTCTGTCAAAAGCGCACAGCGACGTAAAGCCGCATCCTACAAGTGGCGAAGGTGTAACTACAGTCGTTATGGTACCATTATTAAAACAGTGGCACATACATTACTTGAGACAGCATACAAACGTCTTTCAAATACTAGCACAGTCCTTGTGGCATCATCTTGGTGAACTTCCGGCTCACAAGTACAGAATGCGTTGCGTTGAATTAATACACGAACTGCATCACGCGCTATACGAATCCTGTGACGCTGTAGAAGACGTGATAGGCTGCGCATTAACTAGTGACAACCAGGAGAAGAGGATCGAGTCGTTCAATAGATTCGCCACGTTGTGGCATCTAGGCAGGGAAGTGGAGACCAATCCTCGGCTACGAGGATGCCTTAGAACGTTTGACAAATCCTTGTTGAAGATGCTGGATAATCTCCAGCTTGCCGACAACTCTCCATTGAAACTCCACGCCCAATCCTGGCTCTTGCATTCTCTTGTACGTGGTGACATATCACGCGTAGTGGATCCAGTCCTCACGATGCTCCTGGACCCGTCGACCTGTCGGATGAGCGTACTTCATGTTAGTATTCAGCACAGCAACACTGTACTCACGAAAAATGATGCCGTGGAGGAGAAATCGGAGGTGCAGGATGATGCTGAGGGTGCTGCTAAGATTTACGCTATCAGTTCTGTCGACGGAAACGTTATATATCATGTAAGCGACTCGATGGATGATACTAAGTTGAAGAAAGGGAAGAAGAAGAAGCCAATAAATCCTGTGAAGGTTAAGAGGATATTTGCCGTGACAACTTTAGCTACTGGCGATAATGGTAGTCACTATATTACGGAGAAAAATCAATTCATGAAGGAACTCGAAGTGCCTCCCAGTATTTCCGGAAATCGTAATATTTCTGTTTTCGTTAATCCCTTATCCATAAACTGTAGCACGAATTCAAACGATTCGCTTACCGAGGACGAATCGTCGTTGGGTGTTAAGAAAACGAGTTTGACTACGGAATTATTGAGAAACGCAACGAGATTCAAGAAAGCAGATTTCGATAAAGGTTCTACTGCCAGTTTGGACGAGAGTCTATTCGACTCTGCGAACTCTAGCCTCAAAACTAAGGAGAAGAATGCATTTAAGAAACTTCATGAAGAAGTAGGATCATCTCTGGATTCCATTACTAACAGTCTGGACTCCAGTAGTCCTGAAGTCATGAATAAACAGGCTTCGAAGCAGAAGAAAGAAGTGGTTCTGTCTGGTGGTTCGAAGGAAGTTGCTGGTACTATAATGACAGGAAGGTATCACAGTACGAATGAATTTTCGACAAGTTACAATATGCATGATGTGACAGAGAGTTTCGAAGCCACTGCTGAAGTTCCAAGCTGGACAATGGGTGACGAAGAAGCTGACTTGGATCTCAGTACACCGGCTGATGAATATTTTAGTAATTCCAGTGGAGTGAGCATCGTTGAAGAGGTTATTAATGAAGTGATGGATCGTGTAATGCAACTTTGTGAAGTTGTCGAGCCCACTAAGCCAGTGAGTATACCATTCCAGTCATTAGAATATTTATGCTTTCGTTAGACTCTAGAAGAGACATCCATTTTAATTTTTTCTTTCAGTCTGACGAATCTGTTCAACTAGACACTAACGTAAAACGTAATTCTGGAGTTGGTGTCCATAATCTTCATTCTCATATGCTTCTCTATTGTGGAGTTTATGATTCTACGAGAACTCTTTATGCCTTACGTACCTTGCGCAATGAACTGCTGACAAATACCAGAATGTTTCTGTTCTCCGCATCTACAACTGGTGTGGCCAACGCTACGAAAAGCACTGCCCTTTTGAATCTATTAGCTAGACATAGGAAAAGCGTGTTTGGTAGAAATTTTCACGGTGATATAGCCAGTACCGAGTTCGTTGCTGCTTACAGGAGTAGTATGTATTTGGAAGTTCTAATCAGTGTGTGCCTATACTTTGCTCGAAGTTTTTATCCAAATTTGGGTCAGATGAGACTCACCCAAGAGGAGATTGCTGGAAATAGACAGGTGAGATGCATGTTCTGTGTGACAGTCCCTTGTTGAAAGGAACAAATTATTTTATAATTAATTTAATCATTTTTGTACAGGTTCAGTTAGCCAGTGTCGAACTCCTGACATTAATATTTTCTGAACTGATTGCAATAGTTCGCGATTCTGGAAAAGGGTTCAGTTGTTACATAGTGGACCTACTGACAAAGTGTAAAGTTCAAAAGGTCGCGCTTCACTGTCTTGTCTCTAGCGTGCTCAATATGAAGAATGCCCAGAAGGAGAACGAGGATGTTTTTACATTTACAGAGGAAATTGTGTTATTCAATGATCCTGCGAGTGAGACTGATGTCAATAAGTGTAAATACAGAGCAAGCGACCATACAGAAGCATTTCAAATACAGTTACTAAGGTACGATTTCAATTTATTGTTACAAATATCGAAAGAGATATTATCAAAAGATTTAATCTACTGATCAATTGCAGGCTTTTATTAGCTTTGATAATGTTGGAACATCAGTGTGGTGCTCAGAAGGGAGATGAAGTAGTACCACCGACCCCACCAAGTCCAACAACCCCTACGAAAGCAGCACCAAATTTAATCGGAAGTGCCCTCAAGTATATACCTGGTGCACCAATTCCACAGCAACCTATGTTTCTAGCCAGTATTCTCAGCGCTTTGCAACTGGTAAATTGGCCTTAATTCTATTATCTTAAATTTACATCAAAGTGTTCTAATTGATATTTCATTCAGGATCATATGAGGCATCTGCATCAGCACTGGACAACATTGGTTACGTCAAGTTTACCTTTCATGGGATCGTCCTTAACGCAAATCGTCACTTCCGTAATTCATCAACTTTGCTGCAACATTGAACACCTGTCGTCGTATTACGTCAGCGAGGAGGCTGCAATGACATCCAGATTAAAGGACATAAGTACCGTGGAATGTTGTTTACCAGCCGATTACACTGTTACACATTTGGAAGCCTTGACATTCCTATTGCACTATTGCCTATTGGACACGTCTCAACAAATTGGATTTTCTTTTAATCAACCGTTCAGTGGAGCACTTCAGACTGGCATACCTGGTGCCAATCCTGGACAGATATTCAACAATCTCATCCACGTCTTCATGCCCAGCCCACTCTCACCGGTAAGTGCTAATGAATAAATCATCCAAATGATCGACTTACGCAATTTCTCTATATTTTCACCAGGATCTGGCTGGCGGTAAAGATAAAGCTAGTATGACCGAGCAACACTTACATGCCAGAAGAACAGCCCTTAGTCATTTACCAAGAATAATAGCATCGCTGTCAGCTTTGTGGCAGGCAGTACTAGCTACTAAAGACAAGTATACATCACAAGTATTCCTATATTCCTCTTTAAAATTCAGCGTAACATCCTCTTTAATAATTAATCATTAACACAGCGAACAAGCTACCTGTGTTGTCGGCAGCCCTAGAGTAGTGAAACATCAACTCCTGGAACTGTTATCGCCAATATCCTTTCATCATGGCATCAACTTCCTGGCAGCCGTCGCTGTAGCCTGGCATGAAAGGCGACAGCCTTCAGCAAACTCAAAGAAGGTAACTTTATTTAACTACATTTGAGGTTAGGGTTTCTACTACACAGTTAGGTTAACTTGTAATTGGTTACTCAACAGGTGCTACCTGAAGCATGTCCGAATCAGCAAGTAATGGTACACTTGGTTAGCGCGATTCGCGTTATGCCCATTGATACCTTGGTGCAAACCGTGCACCAGGTGGTTAAGTCACCGCCGCCTATTCATGGCGTAAAACAGGATTTCTCATTGGAAGTTTCGGTTCTTGAGTTGCTTTATGTTTATATGCAAAGCAACACGTCGCAATCCTTAGTTGAATCGTGGCCATCGTTGTTAGGATTATTGAAGGATGGTCTGTCGTTAACAGCACCTGCCCAATTTTTACTTTTGGCTATTCTCAATGAGTATGTACAAAAATGTCCACCGATGCAGGAGAAAAAGGACATTAGGGATTTGCAAGATATATCGGCTAAGGTAACTATTAACTTTCGCATTATTCGCGTTATTTCTCTGGGATTTCTAATAACGTGAAGATATTTTGGAATTCTAGTTGGTCGAGTCTTGCTCCCAAATAGCAGGCGCCTGTCTGGAACAAACTACTTGGCTGAGAAGGAATCTGGCTGTGCGAGAAGACGTTTTCGAAGTAACGGATGGTTCTTCGGAAGGTAAAGAAGGGAAAAATGGTGCTGGTGCGTAGTTTTTCTAGGCTTTTACGTTTCTCGAATCCTCCGTAGATATTCTGAGTATTCCTTAATATTAGTTTTCTTTACGTACAATTTTGTTTGCACGTCCAACAATTTTACTGAGGCATCCATGCGGTATGTTTGCATGAAGCGATAGGGTTTGTGAATATTCAAATTTTCCTTTTATCTTCTGATATCCACTCAACGGTGAACTCGGGAATTAAGCTTTTTGCATTATTTTATTAACTTACTCAAAAACACTAATGTCAATTTTGGTCAATGATCAATTACAGTAACACCAGGAACTCCACCGAATGCGGCTTACAGCGTCCAGGCACAAGGTGTACTGGCAGAGATACTAGCACCTCTCTTAGATGTCAGTTACGGATCTCAAGAGAAGGAAAGGGTCGTTACTCTCTTGACAAATCTCATGTACAACGTTACACCCTACCTTAAGAATCACACGTGAGTTCAAAGCTGTATGATAGTCAGAAGATAATATTTAGGATGATAGCATTGATTAACTTGAAATTATTTCTTTTCGAACAGGACAAAAAATATTTCTTCCTTCACTGCCTGCTCGCAGCTTCTAAGTTCACTCTCGAGCTATCAGTATACAAGAAAAGCATGGCGCAAAGACGTTTTAGATTTGCTTCTGGATTCTGCCTTCTTTCAAATGACACCAGCCTGTCTGCCATACTGGCGAACCATTATTGACAATTTAATGACACACGACAACACCACTTTCAGAGACTTAATGAGTAAGTATAACCGTCATCGTCTGTTCTCTGTTCTACACTAATCCAACTTCAATGACACAATTACTGATGATCTTACCAACAGACCGAGTGTCCTTGGCTCAAAGTAGTAGCATCAGCATTTTCTCCTCAAAGGAATTGGAGTACGAACAACGCGCACAGCTTCTCAAAAGGCTGGCATTTGCTATTCTTTGCAGTGAAATGGATCAGTATCACAAATACATGCCAGAGATACAAGGTAAATTTTTTATCCTTACGTGCTAATTAAAATTATAGAATCTTTAAGATATATGGAGATCGATGATTATTTTTCTACTTTCTTCATTGAATAATAGAACGTCTAGCCGACAGCTTACGACTACCACAAGTAATTCCATCGATTCAGGCACAAGTATTTTTATGCTTTCGCGTGCTACTCCTGAGAATATCTCCACAGCACGCCACTTCCTTGTGGCCTGTAATCGTGAGCGAATTGGTTCAGGTCTTCTTACACATTGAACAAGAACTGAGCACCGATAGTGAAGAGTTTAGGTGAGTTTTGCATGTCACTGGGTGAGCCTTTGTCGAATTGTCAAGATCAATAGGCTTTGATTGCTTTTATCTGGATCCTGCTTACTGTTTGTCATTTTTTGTGATCTCAGCTGCGTTATGTAGCAGGGATTAATTAATATTATCATTTTATTATTTATTGGATAGTAGAAGGAACCTTGCGAACCTTAATCGAATTCAATTGGATAACACTTGATATGCTGTTTAATTATATTCTGTAGATTTCAAGTACGCAGTAAAATGGTTTTTGGGATGTAACATTAGACAACCAGATCTGTTTAACATAACCAAATAAAGTCCTTAATATAAACTGGATTAATTAATTCTTATGAGTGTGGAAATAGAAATTTGGTGATTTGGGGTATCTTTTTTTAATCGTTATCAGTATGGTGTTGAATATTTTCGTTTGCATGCGGTATGATACTAAAAATCTTTAGGATCCTACCTAGTGCTGTTTGTTCGATCGAAAACTTGTGAAGGATTGCAAGGGAGTGACAAAATTAATTTTTGACATTTTTGATTCGAGCATCAAAAAGGTAAAACGTATTTTGCATAATGCCCCAATTGGTTCCCTTGCCGTCCCGAGTTTATCAATTTGTACTGTATTAACGTTCGTTATTTAAAAGTCTTGACAACGTTCCCAACTAACAAGGATGATACCTAATGACGTGATGTTTTTGGCTCTGTTTTGGCATCTGCGATTTCATGGGAATTATGGTGCCACCATGATTTGGTTGGTTGGTGTTGGGATGGCAGTCGTCAGAGCAGGTAATTCAACATGGATTGGAATATCAAGTATTCTTATTACGCATGAAAATATTCGTGGTACAATCAATGTTTCGTTAATCTACAGGAGGAGACCGATATCCTCGAATAACATGGTGGTCATAAAATTTATATAATCATTTAGCCGAAATAGAATGATTTCCGAATGACTGTGACAGTTATATGGGACGAAAATTCGGCTTTCATATTTCATAAAAATTGTACCGTTTCAGCTTTTCAATGCAAAGAAAAATGTTACGCTACAGATTGACAAATCAGTCTTGATGTTGCGTGTGCTTCTTTACATTTCATTTTAAAGGATTGTTCCTAGAAATTTTCTTCTTTAAACAGTTCGCACATTAAACTCTTATCGGCTTTGGACTCATCCTGGGCTGTCAATGCGAGCAATGGACTCCAAGCACATGGACATCCGCATTGGTTACAGCTACAACTTGCTGCTGCGAAGTTACTGGATCTGGCATTGTTATTGCCTGCCCATAGATTGCCACAATTCCAGATGTAAGTTATTTATAGTTTGTGCACATAAGAATTTTCTCATTCTTTAAATTTATTCATACATTACAATTATACTTTCTAGGTATCGGTGGGCCTTTGTAGGAGATGCCGCAGCAGGCAGTGCTGAGAATAATAATCTGTCTTCAGATTTTGTTCCACACATAACTCGCATAGCTAAACTAATGGATACCAAGGTACGTAGAAAAGTTACACTGCAGTCTAAAAATGTTTTAGAGCTATCTCTTTAGTTATAAAGTAAACAATTCCATTCGAGAAGCCAGAGGCAAAGTTAATCTATACAACTGGGGTATACAGTCTCGTCCATTAATCTTTTACATTGACAGTTTTAGGTTATTTGTTGAAGGTAAAATAATCGTCCATGGCTGGACATTTTTCTGGCAGCAAGCATTTCCCTGATTGTTCATCGAATACATAATTCTCCTTGCATTCGCATCCACTCACGCATGGTGTGTAACAGTCGACAATATCAGGCTGAGTACATGTGAATTGACATACGCAATGAGTCCATAGAGAATTATCATCGCACTCCTGGAATCTTCTGCCGCCCATGAAATTTAATTCGTCGTAATCGTAGCCAGGAATTCTGTGCTTTGTGTACCGATAAATCTTATCTGGTATCTTATACCAATTTTCTTCCTTAAAGTTAAGCTTTGACGGTTCTATCGATCCGTCCACAGTGCCAAAAACTATCTCAGGCTCCACATCATCCGGATATATTGAAATTTCCCTTTCCGAGTCATCGAATTCACCGACTATGTAGAAGTCATCCTGTATCATTTTCTTTGGATTACTCTTATCCATAGTTCTCTCCAGACCAGTTGGCAAATCATCGTAGAAGTCATACTCGTTGTAATCCGAATCATCACTGTACTCTGTAAACAGAATTTTCTTGTCTTGCTAAATCTGTATATAGAAAGGAGTAATAGTCAAGCGTTGGGGTGTTTGAAATTTGGCAAATAATCATGCTCCAAGATGTTCTGATGATATCAATCTAGAGTAACAAAGTAGTTTAAATAGCAGTTTCATTTAAATAGGATTTTCCCACTTCCACCTAGCTATTAGCCAATATCAATGAAATTATTTTAGATCATTTATCCTGAGGATCCTCAGCGTCATACGAATTTACTTGCGCTTGCAAATCGAACGATTACAAATGACATTTTGCATTGAGTCAAGGAACATTATGAATCAGATAGTAGTTTATATTCCGTTAATTTCTATTAATTGTCATCAACTAGCTCGAATTAAGCCTGGTTAGAGCATTTAGAGCTTTGACCATTGGTTGCATCGTTGCGCCTACGATATTCTGTTGTGTTTTTTGCAATCGTAATGCCACTCGATAATTTTGCAATTTTATCTTTGCATATCAGTTTTTACGTCTTCAGAGGATAACGAAATACTATTAAATTTATTCCTACGATTATTTCTTTCTCAAGCTTTCCTATAATCTTTTATGTTTTTCTACAAAGACATTTTATTCATTTTTATCGCTCTGGTGCGTCATTGCACTTGCTCTGCAGTCGCAATATTACGCACAAAAGATGCACTTCCGTTTCTACCTGCGAGCCAGTATTTAACGTTAAACGTTTTAATTGATCTAGTAAAACCCACTATGTGTTCGTTCAAGGCCAGCGCTTTTGAAGTGTCAGTTTCACCATGTAAAACGTACACACGTTTGCCAATCACAACAGTATCCTTAAACTGCGTAATTTTTTTATTTTTCTAATCATTTTCTATCAGTTCCATGTATAAATAGAAGAAGAAAAAAAATGAAAAAAGAGGAGAGACCTCTACAAGCCGCGCAATGGAATCCAGAACCGAGTAGCACAAATAATTTGTTTCAATACTCACGAGTGACTGTCGATGCAGCAAACTGCAAGATGAAACAAATGATAAGTTTTAGAGCAGCCATAGCCGTAGCCAATTTTGCACTGACTGGCATTACCCAGTGTACGATCTTTTACTATTATTGTGTGCGAACGCACTCAATTAACACTGTCGAGTTACTCGTGCGTGTGTCTCGCAAATTTAATTTTCTTCGTATCATGTTTTTTTTGTTTGGCAAAACTTTCGCAATACTCCTGTGACTTACAGTGTTATATTAATAGCAATTACAGGGACGAATCGTTCGAATATTCTATCGCGCACAATTTAACAGAAAATTGAATTCCCGTTCCTTGCATGGAAGACCATTTTTTGAAACTATACGGATAAGAATGAAAAAGAAAAAAGAAAAATGCGTTGGAGTATGCACTACGTATTTTCTATACTTTATCTAACACTCGTAGGAAACTCTGAAGGGTGCCAGTTCCTCTGCAGCCAGTGAGAAACTGAAATACTCCTTTTGGCACGCTTGGACTTAGACCTATAAACTTGGTTTATTTTAAACAGCAAGCCAATAACCCGCCATCGAAATAACAAACGTATTTAAATCAGGCATCGATGGCAGTCGTCATCCCATTGGATCCTATTGATGGACCGTCTAGGCTGCTTGGTATTTTAAAAGGAGAAAAGAAAACGAAAAACATCTTTAGCCTATCGTTGATCACGTTTAAGCAGCATCACGCATACAGACGAGAGCCTGCTGTTAGATCTTTCTTGTGTTAATCAGTAGAAAATCTGGGGATTCGCCTTGACCTTCAAAGTCAGTCTTGGATCATTCGCGAAATTTGTTTCACTTTCCTCTGACGTATAGGAGCTGCACGTATTCTCAAATCTTCAAGTTCTTCTGCATATAAATAGAAGAAACGACATTGACTTTGGATTCTATCCAAAAATCTAAAACTTTTCAGCAGAAGCCTTTCCAGGGAATTACAATGTATCAGTCGTGGGATCCAGTAGGATAAGATTAAATAAAATTGTATCCCCTTTTGGTTTTCAGTACAAAGAGGAAGTGGCGCCTTTGTCATCGCCACCTGGAGAACTTCTGCTAACGTCAAACAATATCCGGTCTATCCAGGATCTACATCCGTTCTTCACGGCTCTCAGTCGCAAATCCAGCGAATCGCGTGCCACCTTAAACGTCGCGCAATTGGAAACTGTCCTCGAGCAGGACTTCCTTGAAAAAATGCCAGTAGTTCCTGCAAGATAGTAGGAGCGACACGCCATTTTTACAGGACTGGCTTTCGTTTAGCGGATTCGTTATACCAATATTAGATCATATAGACGTCAAAATTCAAATTTATGAAAAAAAAAGAATTATCCCATCCGTTTATTCGGATTTTATTACGGTGCATAAAGCGACGAATGAGATGAAGTATTGATCGTGACAATTAATTAATGCAATACATAAAAGATACAACGTATAAATATACAGGTTGCGTATTAATAGCTGTTATAAAAAATAATCGCGTCAATTGACTGTTTAAAATGGCAAAAGTTAGTGAAAACGGAATATCCTATAGTTTAAGTAGTTAACGCGAACATAATATAGTTTATTGTACGTTGCTGTTATCATTTTATCATTACTAAGCTTATAACTTGCCTCCTCATTCGGTTGTGAGTAGTTACGAATGTGTATGGTCCGCCTGGTCCTCTAAGCTCGACCTGGTTATATTAGAAACGACCTGTACAGTTTAAACGTAATTTACATAGAGCGACAAATCTTCTCCACTGTTTTATTCCAATTTGTTACGAGCTAAAAGATCGTTTGGTTTCATTACGTCGCAATGGCTACGTCGCGTGGCTCCACGAGACTTAGTATCTTCTGAATTTTGAAAAACTCTGTATATCTAATGTAAATCGTTCCTCTGGATGATAATTAAGGCTTAAACTGTATAAACAGTGCAAAATAGGCATCGCCTTGGGTATACAGAGTTTACAATAATTTCTCAGAGAAATTTTCTGGCGTCACCCTAAAAAAAAAAACGTTATCGTTATAGTTTTTATATAAATTCATGCTTAATCGAAGCCCTGGTGTTATCATGCTATTGTATAAAGTAGTAATGAAATTTTTTATGCTTGACCCAAGTGCATAAACTATATTATATTGTAAGATTCACTCTTGAATACTATTTTTCTACATGTAAGAGTATGGAATTAATGAAAATAGATAAATGAATCATTGTACAGAAATGTAATGGATCATGTAATATCTATGGTGTCTGATCCTGTAAACTGTAGACTGTTTCCGTGTCGGTGCAATCCAATGCATTTCTTTTAATCGTATCCTGTCTTTTTTTTTTAATTATATTAATTAGCGTTTCTCGATAACGTTTGAGTCACGTCGCGTTTGCAACGAATGCATGGGTAATTAAAAGTCACGTTAATTTCTATAGATTGTTCCAATTTTCGATAAACAAATATCAAGCGGAGCTCATTCAAACTTGCGTTCAAATTGATAAGGCTAACTTTGACTGTCGTGGAATGTACATTCGAGATTATTGAATGGAGAAAAAAGGCGCCTGCGAGTAGTCATATTTTTATCAAGGGACTGAGTTGTCTTTTATTTTTCATTAACGATTCCTCTTTCAATCCGTGATTATATGTAGAATTATTATACAGTGTTCTGTCACAATGATGCTAAGCTGTGTAATGAATGTCCATTCCAGAGATTCGGTTGTTATCCACTATCCTTCTGAAGTCTGGTTAATATTTTTCAAAAGTTCCAGTCGATCAGTTTGTGTTATCCATATTAATTATACAGTACGAAAGGAATAACAATTGTGATGCGTAAACGCTGTTGTCATTTTCCTATAAATTTATTAGAAAATTTCGACTATTCCCTGAACGTTGCATATTTCTGTATTATTATCATTCTTGGATCCTATATGTAGTACGGTGGAATGAATGTCTATTTCCTTGTCAGAGCTGACAATGATCTGTTTGATAAATTATTGTGGGATTATACAGTTTGTATATAAGAATGATGACGGTGCATTGTAATACGAGGTAATGAGTCTTCCTAAGCGAAGCACAGTTTACGAATGTATAATATTGGATAAGTATTGTATAATGTAATAGGTGTACCTGCCGTAAGACCTACAAGAGTCCATAGTAACATACATGCATATGTCTGTCCTCGAAGAGACAACCGAGTAAATGTTATAAGAATTAATATATTAGACTTCAATACGAGTGTATACTATTTATTTAATATTAAAGTCTTATTTAGTAATAGATCTTCCGGCTACCCTTATTCTCCTCAGCAGTACACATATTTTATTGAATATTAGGCATACAAAATAAATGAAGTATCTAAAAATGATTTGCATTGGATTTTTATTTGGATCACAGTTGACTGCAAGTATGATTTGTTATGCTTGCTGTTTAATTAGTGAATAAGTTTGGTTTATAAGAAAATTCATAGAAAATGGATATTACATTAGTACAGAGACCTCTGTTTTGGCACATGTGTCAAACTGGTAACGCATGTCAACCCACGCGTGATCCTGTAGGCCTGCGGATTGGCTATTATGGAGTTAGAATAATATTTATGTACCTAACCTAGGCACACCTGTCACAAGTGTTGAATGTTTTTAGTTCAGTGAAATCAATATAAACTGTCTGTAATCGCAATGACTGCTGCTACAATTGGTACAATGGGTGATGATGATATTTACACGGGATACAATGATTATCCGTCGCTGTTTAGCACAAAAGATCTGGACCAGGATGAACTGTTTCAAGATGCGCTTAAAACTAGTTATGCCAAACGACCAATTGTGAGTATTAAACTGATTTTACTGGATTCTATTAATATTATTTATTCTTATACTATACTGTGGTTGAATGAACTTTATTTTACCTTAGGTCACTCCAAAAAAACCTGGTACTGCAATGCGGTTTGGAACATCCAGTGGAGTAAGTATGGTATAACGCTGACGTGTAATACAGAATTTATATATCTGGTTGATAATGCTGATTAAGGAATTATCTAGTTTCACAGAGGCGGAACTACTATGACTGGTCGTCCAGGAACTGGAGGACCAAGACCAATGACTGCTGTTCGTGGTGCTGGTTATACCAGTAGTCGACAAACATTCGATCCATTAAATATGAGTAGTAGTTCTAGGGGACCTGCGCCACCTTTAGAATCTGGCAAGGAAGATAAGTAAGTCAGAGAAATGCGTAGGTTTTTTTTGATCTCCTTAATACATGTGACTTCTATTCATAAAGACCAGAGGAAAAGATAAAGACTGCAGAACGTAGAATAATGGAGTTAATAGAGAATTCTGCAGAGGCTGCAAGTGAGAAAAATATGAGGGTCGCGTTAGAAAGAGCAAGGGAAGCTTCTTCGAGAGAAAGGGCTCTGATTAGACTCCAGGAACAAGCTGGTCTCAGCGATAGTCACAACGTGGACCTGACATTTGCTGTAATATACAAGCGTTACTATCTTTCATACTGTTAATATTATAGTATTTGACAATTTACTGAATTTTCAGGTGCTATTTAATTTGGCAAGTCAATACACAAACAATGAAATGTATACCGAAGCTATAGCGACGTACCAAGCTATAACAAGAAATAGAATGTTTAGTAACAGTGCTAGATTAAAGGTAAACATGGGAAACATCTACGTAAAGATGGGTCAATTACCCCAAGCTATAAAAATGTATAGAATGGCCCTGGACCAAGCTCCGACAGCACAAAAGGATTTGAGGTATGTCATACTTCGGATGAAATAAACCTTCTACAACTCTTCTAAGCTATTTCCAAAATTAACCCCTTACGCCATTCGCAGAATAAAAATTATGCATAATATTGGAATGCTATTTGTGCAAATGGGCCGTTTGGAAGAGGCTGCTAATAGTTTCGAATGGGTCATGAGAGAACGTGCAGAATTCAAAGCAGGCTTGCATGCTGTCTTGTGTCATTTTGCATTATTACATCGCGATAAGATGAAACGAGGTTTCTTAGAGTTACTAGAAGTTCAGCTAAATATTGATCAGGAGGACAAGTATAATAATAATACAGTGAGTTCACTGTAACCTAAAAATTCTGCACAGTCATTCTTTCTATCTCTAACACTGCTTTTTTCTAAATCAAAGACACAACACCCGTACTGCGTTTCTTCTTCGCACCACGTTCCCACGTGAATGTTCGCCATAGTAGATCAATTCTAACCATCCTTTTATCATTAATCCACAGGACGACATAGCCGCAAATATAATTAACGAAGTCATCAAGAATGACGATCTATCAAAACTTGAAAGGGAAATGAAACTCGAGGCAGAAAAAACAATTTTAAGCGCAGCAAAGCTCATAGCGCCAGTAATCGAAGATAGCTTGACAGCTGGTTTTGCCTGGTAAAAGAAATCACGTAATTAGGACTTAATTAAATTCTCAATTATTCTATCAAATCATAGGTGCGTGGATGCTATCAAGTCCTCGGCTTACGGTCCATTGGCAGCAGACTTAGAAATAAGCAAAGCAATGGTATTCCTGCATAATCGCGAGACGCAACTCGCCATTGACACACTGAAGGTTTTTGAAAATCGAGACACAAAAGCAAACAGTGCTGCTTCCACGATGCTGTCATTCATTTACTTCCTGGTAATCATTAATAAAAATATAGTTCAAGTTCAATGACAATTATGGTTCATTCGGATACCGTTGATGCTATGATCATTTAAATTTAGCAAGGAGATTACGATCAGGCTGAAAGATGTGGCGAAATGGCACGAAAGGCAGATAGTTACAATGCAGCTGCATATGTTAATTTGTCCGCATGTGCAATAAACAAAGGCGAGTTGGAAAGAGCCAGGGAACTTCTACTCTGCGCCCTGGACAGCGACGCCAGTCACGTACAGGCTTTATACAATCTAGGTAAATTCTGTTTAAAATAATTAGGTAGTGATAGCGTTAAGAGGAGATAACGAAAAGGCAATAAATTATGAAGATTCATCCCTTAGGATTAGTATACAAGAAACAAAATATGTATGAGGATGCTTTGGAGTGCTTTTGGAAATTACGTAATATCGTTCGCTTCGATCCGCAAAC
Organism: Pachycephus smyrnensis; assembly: GCA_030142225.1. NCBI lineage: Eukaryota > Metazoa > Arthropoda > Insecta > Hymenoptera > Cephidae > Pachycephus > Pachycephus smyrnensis. The sequence goes on along the minus strand of JARQST010000338.1, from coordinate 1,408,767 downwards.
TCTTTATCAAATAGGTCATCTTTATCAGCTCATTAATGACGTGGATCAAGCTGCGGAATGGTAAAAAAAAGACTTTTCTTCCTTTTAAGTGAGTAACCGTTTTATGTTTTGTATGCAAAGTTATCTTTGTTATCCATTGCGGTAGGTTTAATCAATTATTGGGAATAATTCCCTCGGATCCAGGAGTATTACAGAAATTGGGTGAAATGTATGATAATTTGGGTGATAAACAGCAGGCATATCAATTTTACAGTGACGTAAGTATATTGTCCTACTGATAGCGTTAATACTTAATTGTATTAATTAATTGAGCTTTCACTTTGTACAGTCCTACAGATTTTATCCAGCGAATTTTGAGGTGATCGACTGGCTTGGCTCGTACTTTATCTCAATGCAGGTAATTTATCTTAATTCTATCGTTCATTTAGAAATTCACTCAGATATTTGTATCACTTTAAATAGGTCGCTGAGAAAGCATTGACTTTCTTTGAGAGAGCCGTGGAATTGGCGCCTGATCAACCAAGATGGCGACTACTGGCAGCTGCTTGTCTGAGAAGAACAGGACAATTTCACAAAGCTCTGACGGAGTACCAGGACATTCACAAAAGATTTCCAGAGAATATCGAGTGTCTGAAATTCCTTGTAAGACTGTGCAGTGATTTAGGCCTGAAGGAGGCGCAGTTGTACGCAGCAGAGTTAAAGAAGGCAGAAAAGGCGAAGGAACTAAAAGAGAGGCAAACTTCCAGCCGACCTGGAACAACAGGTAACAATGAAAAATTCATGGACTATAAAAAAATTAATATCATCCACGAATAACTAATCCTGACTGTTTTTTTTTAATTTTGCTTCGTGCAATCAGGATCCCGAAGAAGTAACAGTGGAACTTCCTCCAGAGGTGGTTCGGGCATGAGTACAGTATCTGAACATCGTTCAAGTCCAACTCTTGGTCGAGATCCTCAAGGATCCCACAGCGGAGGTCCAGTCCGTGCAAATCGTTTGGCGATGCTGGAGAGTCCTTTGGAATTTACACCAGAACCCATTACTCGTATAAGTAAGTACAGACTTTTAACACGTATAATTATTCTTAGGGTGCGTTTCCATTGCTAGTTAAGCTGTGACGTTAACGCGGGTCCACACAGTTCGAGATGATTTCTCATCAGTCAAGATCGGCCTAATGACAGCATCGTCTTGATAAAATCCATTGACCCCCTGACCTCGATAACTAGTCTGATTGGATAAATTTGCAATTTCACGGTGTCCATCACACTGGTGGGAATTGTCAATTATCTAAGCACGAATGATTCATGGGTATCGTTTTCACGTAGATCAATTAATCGCGTCCCCTGATCTACATCTGTGAGTTTTATTCTCAAAGAATGATAAAAATCCGATTACGTTACCGAAAGTATTAACTCTGGAATCTCTTAATCCTTGGCTGCTTGTCGGTTCCACGTAACGTCGTAAAGTTATTACAACTGGCAATTTTCTTGCTGTTAGTTTTTCAAAGATCATTTTTCCCAATGGCAATCATTTAAAAAATTGAAATGCAATAAATCCATCCGTTCGCCTCCCTGTGCTCTATTTCTTTTTTACTTCAAGATAAGTAACCATCATCATTTCATCTTTTGAACTATCATAAGCAAATTGAAGTAAAGAATGATAATTGGGACGAGCATCAGGATCCAGAGGACTCGGAATGATCTTCATTGATCTTTTTATCTATCACGATCATCAGACTACCTTTTTTCTGATCTAAACAATGAAAAAGCGAATCCTTTTCAGATACTTCACGTGGCAAGGAAGTACTGTTTCATCTTTGCCAATATAGGCTGGTCACTGTATTACGTAACGAAGGTCGCTGCACATTATTGCCGTGCGCATACTGCGCAATCCGCGGGCGTTTATTAACCAATAAATTACGGTTATCTAACGCTGAAACCGTATTATTCCCGCGTTTGATTCTCCACGCGATAATTCTCCGAGTCTATCGCTTTTCAGTCTCAAAATACAATATCGCGGGTATCTGGCATAAAATTAATATCAGATAACGTTAATCGTTCTATAGGTATTTATCTCCAGTTACATATATTCATCAATCAATCAATCCAGCATCTAAATCCACACTTAATTCGTTCGAGAGAAGAAAGAAAATAGAAGAAAACGAATCAATCAACATGAATTATGGGCATCAATTAAAATACTTGTCTATTATAATTGTCACGGTCAGTAATCGATGCCTGAGACTTTTGACAGATTCCTACGAGAATTTTCAAAATTGTGGAAAATTCTCGTCGTCCAGTATCACGTGGTATATCAATATCGATGAAATTATTTGAATGATTGTCTTGCGTAGCTTCAATCGGAATGGATATTAAACAAGGTGATCTAGGCGTGCAGTACGCGTTGCTCTAATGGATTGAATGGATGATAGATGTGCCTAACTCATTCGCACGTTCTATTCCAGTACTCCCATATATCTTCTTAACGCTCTGCTGATTGTGAGTCTGATAATAATGGAGTGAAGCTTAGTATTATCTGGAACAAAAAAGAAAAAGGTCAAAAAAGAGAGACGAACAAAAAGCACTATAGTTTTTCATTAGTATAGGCTAGATACGTTGAGACTTATTTTATTACATATTATATTCGTATTGTTACCGACTGGATTATCGATTTCCTTGTGGATGAAGAAAAAATAATTATTATTCTTTCAGACACCAGCTACTCCGATCCTGTTGGTCCGATGCCGACGCGTCCCATGACGTCGGCTGGGAAAAGGGACGACGATTTTGGCGACGACGAACTCGGCGACGATCTTCTCCCTGAATAAATATTTTATCGTTGAATAATAAGACGAGAAATCAAGAGAACACGTGGCGCAGATATAGAGGAACAAGTCATAATTTACGATCTAGTCGTTCTGTGGTTATATGCTGATGCGATGGATCCGATTATTCGGCATTTTACGAAACAGTGTCTTATAAAATAATTATAGGAATAGAGATTGTTTTGGAAATTGACAATTTTTTTAGTTAATTGTACTTTTATGGGGATCTATTTCTTTTTGTCGTCTCTCTCGTTCTCTTTCTCTACGTCGCTGGGTGGAAATTGGCTGAGTGACGAAAATTTATGAATAAGAATACATGTAACAATGGTGGTGGAGTCTGCTCCAAATGGACCTTAATGCGATGGCTGTTGGACTCTGCGTGTCTGACAATTTAAAATCGGTAATTGTCTATCAATAAAATAATTTAATTGTATATTTCCACCATGCTCCGAACGGCCAGGATGTCAGCTGCTAGATATTAGTCGGTCAAACTTTAAATTGATCTTTTGAGGTCACTCGTCTGGCCGCCTTTTGTCGAAATTCAAAGTGCAAGAAAAAGTTGTAGGAGAGAGAAAATTCTTGATGCTCTGTTATCACGAGTATTTGAAGTATGAAAAAGAAATAATAGGGCAGGACGAAGAAGAGTCACCTTGGAACTTCCAATTTCGCTAACGACTCGGGACACGAGGTGCAGTATCTTGTGTAAACATCATCTCAACGGGAGATACGTATCTAGATAACTATAACGAGGTGACTGAGAGATTTTTTCGATTGCTACCGTTTTTTTTACGAACGGCCGTTACGTAATGGCGCATGCGTATACGCGAAGCGAGGAAAATTTGAATCCCTTTTTTCTCTTCAAAGTGCAATCCTCATTTTATAGTACATTCTGAAACTGTGACTTGGCTAATTTGTGATTGAGACGAAATCTCTGTATCCAAGGTACCAAGGAATTTTATCATTAGCGATAACGAATGAATTGGCAATCCGAAAAATTGGAATAATAAAAAAAAATTAATAAGGAAAGAATGAAAAATAATTTTTTTTTATTGCTCTTCCAGTTTTCCTTCTTTTTCGTGATTTATTCGATATAACATTACAGCGATTAATCCCTGCCAACTACGACTGGTCAAAGTTCATATTTTTCGAAAGTTTATCGCAATCCTGTCTATTTGTATCCGTCATTCATTTTTCTGCGTACATAGTATTTTCCTTATCGTTTCTAGAAAAATTGCTCGATACACAACGTAACTTGGATGCTCGCGGCGTCTGTCGTAGAACTTTCAAAAAAACTTCTCGTCGGCATTGACGAGGTCACTTTGGAAAGTTTTCTAACGGCTTGTCAATCGAGTCTTATTTTCGGACTAGAGTTTATTCGTATGGTTGTCGTAGTACCGTTTGCGCATGCGCAGCGCTCGAAATTGATTCGAATTAAATGAAGCGTTCGCGCCTATGGCTTCCTAGGACAATGGAATATTTCCTTCTTGATTAGCAAAGACGCGGAGACAAATAGCGTCTCTTAACTAGAGTACAGATAAGAAAGAAATGCTGGCATCAGTCAGACAAAAATTACTGGTAGACGTACTTGATTTATGCAGAAATAATACTCTTTGTAATTCGATACGTCGTTGACGTTAATGAACGGTTAAAGGAATCCTTCATTTTATAAGAACTGCTAATTTACATAGAAATCCAAGCTGATCTTTCATAAATATGGATGATATGCGTTTTATAGGGAAATTGACAGCTGTCAAATCGACGCTTTTTTTCCCATGGAAGCACGATAAAATGATTTATTTTCATGGTCGATTTTTTATTACGTAAAAGGGTTTTTTTTTTCTATTATCTACTGGCTTATGAAATTCTGATATCGCTGTTGGTGCTGATAAGTATATGTAGATAACCATTCAAAAGACGTGGTTTTGGATAGGTCAATTAAATTAACCTTGAACCGTATAAAGGCTGTGTAAAATTACCTTGTGTAATTTAACATTCCGTACGTCGTGAGGAACTTGCATTTCGTAATTGCATAAGAATCTTAATTGGTTACTCAGATCTGGTATCAGGACAATGTAAATGACGTTTAAATTAATATATTACGTTTACTCCATCATTAGAATAATCAACGCAAAGTAACTGTAGAATTTGTCAAACCCGCAAACGAGTTTGAATTTCTGACCGCGTCATATCTCCCGCCAATGAGTCGCGTTCGCTGTATTAAAGATGGCGAAAGGTGAACGACTCAGTGAGACAGGCATGGCAATAAAAAGAAGAAACAATCTATTCCACTTGACTAAAACGTTCATCAATGAAAATTCAACAGATTTATTAATCCGTCAGAAGTAAGTTTCGCCAGGATTCACGACTTTGTCTCATTAAAGAAAATCAACTGCTCCTAACCCAAATATTACTGTCACTCGAATTACCATGATTCCGCGCAACAACAGTCTCTTAATAAATATTAACTTCTTAATTGTTAACAGAAGAAAAGCAGTCTTAACGACGATCAAAGTTACAATGATAAAAATACGATGCAAGAAGCCACGTCGACCCAAACCGTAATTATCCTTTTCGATAAAAATCCCGCAAAAACTTCCTCCTGATACGCGTTACCCAATCAGTGAAAAATCTTCCTTGAAAAATCTTCCTTGAAAAAAGTTCCCTAATAAAAACGACCAAACTCAAAGTTACACTGCATAACAGAAACAAACCAAGAACCGCCCAAGTGACAACAAAAAAACGAAAAAATTGACAAGAGATGCAAGAAGAAAAGTGCAGTCACACTAAGCACGACAAAAGGATGGACACTTGTGAGTGATCTAAATTTAAACACGCCGACCGTTTTAATCAAACTCCATTCAGCGGTGATGGACCGAGAAACGGATGTCACATTACATCCACTATGACATAGCAACACTCGTTCATATGCACGAGACAATTTCGTCAACGCATTCTCAGATTTATTAACGTGCAATGAAAATAGTAATAAAAAAAAAGAGAAAGAAAAAAATAGCACATTAAGCTTCACCACTGCAATTCAAATTTGTCTCATCTCATCCAAATAACAATAACAACAATACAAACTGAGCAGTACTCTTTTTCACTCAACGTTTTTACTACGTTCTTGTAATACACACCAGGAGTCATATATTAAAAAAAAATGGAGAATCTACGAACCGCATGAAACTATCACATAGCTGATCTAACCTGTGACTGTCACAACGTTACCTACGTATCTCCTAACTCCAGCATGTATACATAATATTACGTATGCATACGTTTTATACATACGTGAAAGTGTGTAGTCAATACATAAATTCCCTATAGGAATTCTTAGCCGTGTAGTTGCGACAGATACGTGTCTCTTCTAGGCTCTGCTAATCGACGTATATGTATATTGAGGTTGTTACAGTATGCGTGAATGATTCTTTACGCAGTCATAAATGTGGATGGAATTTAGTTTCTTGGTGGGGATCGTGTCAGATCGTGTGAGAACCCCTTGAGAGTTTTAACAGTGGGGATAGCGTGGAGGCTCGGCCAGTCGTTCGTAGGACACCGAGTACATTTGATGATCCTGCGTTCACGTTTATGCTTGATATATATATTTATATGTATAGATATATTGTATATACTATATAGTAATACTCGTAGGCGAGGTACCTGTTGTTCCAAAAGCGTTGCAGGATTTTGTGAGACTCATTGTCAGGATAGAATCAGGAAAACGAGACGTCTTTCGTCTACGTGGATTTTTACACAGCCGGTTCTTCGCGATTGGAGCTGGAGGCTAGTTTTTCTTTTACGGATTACGGTGAGTTCTTATTGTATGTTTGTTCTTTTAATTTTTAGTGGTTTACTGTTTGTTTGTAGTGGTAAGAGATTCCTTGGAGGGTAGTCTATGCTGGAGTTTGGTTGGTAGTAATTTTTTATTACGTTTCTGTTGTAACGCCGGCTAGTTTGATTTTGTTTGATTTATATTTTCTGCTAGGTTGATTTCCAGGTAGCGTTTGATGATTATGAATGATTAGCCTTGTTGGTTATTGTGATGTATTGTGTACTTACTTTGTTTTTGATTCTGTTGGAATTTTGTTGAGTGTTTTGAGATTGGAGGTGTTATTAGTTTGTTTGGATGCTGACTTTTATTAGATCTTTGTTAACTGTCGGAGGATACAGAAACGTTGTTTGATTAGTTTTGACAGTTGAAAAGCGTGAAAAGGTAAAGTCGTTTGGTTACGTGTCTCAGTGAATTTTTGCAAGATTCAGGAAGAAGGAATTTATGTAATAACAGGGTAAACCAAGCCTGAGTGGATTGGCTGGATTGTTATAGAAATTTACGCTGGCGTCTTTCATCATCGTTCCTTTTATATTTTCTGACAGAATTGTACACAATTTCGATCACTGTCGTAAGGAAGGTACACGTCGTCGATCGAGCGTTCTTTTAATTGAATATAAGTAACAATTTCTTTAGATGAATATAAATGTAATACACGGTACGTAATATCGTGCTAATCATCAAGATACATTCGATTCGATCTAGAGAATTTTTTAAATAAATTTCAAATTAGCGACGGTGGCGCCACAGTTAGGCGGGAATTTTCAATTGACTCTTGAACGAAGTTCCCAACGTTTTGCTTCCTTTTTTTCTTGCTTGACGCGTTATCAAAGCATTTTCGTGAGAGGGAGAGAGAAAGGTCATACAGGAGGCACTGAGAGTTCAATCAAAATTTAAGAGGTTCTGCTTTTTATAGGATCGTTTGTGTCCTAAAGTGGCCAGTGACAAGCGTTCCTTTACGTTCCGAATTAGATTCGCCACGTAGGGTCAACTGGCTAAATTATCGCAGATGACGTTTATACCTTACAATTGATTTTAATAAAGGTTCATTCTCTGTCTTCTCTTTACGTAAGGGGTCTGCTATCTTCCCTCTCTTTGCTTCTTGTCTCTCATTCCAATTCGGAAACGTCTATCGAAATCGTTTTCAATCAACTTTCTCGCGTGACTGTCAATTTTTAACTGTCAAACGACAATGGCAAACAAAATTGTTAATAAATCGCAAGTCAAACTACTATCTCATAAAAATATCTAAAAACTATAATTATTACATATATTTTATTTATACATTTCATTATCTTTGACAGCGTTGAATTTTTTTTAACTTAGTATTTGAATCTTTCTTTATTATTTCAATCCATCCAATGCAACAGGTGGCCGTTTGATTCTTCTTTTTTTATTATCATTCTTTCTATACTACAGATACTGCTCTAGTCGTTAAATGATAAGAACAGCCGTGACATTAAGGGTTACTAAAAATACAACAGGCTTTCAGCTAGCTTACGATTGGCTTACCATTTTTCTTAACAAGTTATTCCTTTTTTTATTCCAATGAACTTTCACTTGCGCGTGCATCTACTTCTTCAGTGACCGGCAGAAAGTGCATTGCAGGTGCATCTGCAATCGCTCTTACTCCTCGCGGATGCTGCAACGAGTGCAATGCGAATTTCGGCGCATGAGCTGCATTTATCGATTAGTCGTGTTTGATATTAAAATCTCTCAGTAGCAACGTGGAACGTGAAAAATGGAATCCATTGTTAAACAATAGTGAGATAATTTTGTTGCATAAAAACACTGCATTGTTGTTGTTGAAAGAAAGTACCAAAATCTTGTTTCAATTATCATGAAAAATTTTATGCTTCTTAATCGCTGTGGTATTCATCGAGTAATAGTGTGTAATGAATAAATAAATAAGTAAATAAATTATAAGGAGATAACGCTCGTATCTTAATTGGAAAATATGGTGTTTGAGATTATTTTTAATAGGTCATATATATACATATATTTGAGAAATAATTATGTTTACAAAAGACGTTTAATCAATTCATTATTTATTAAGTCTTATTTTTAATATTCATATCGACCATAGTGAAAATGCGTGACGTGAACGCCGTGATAACAGCCTGCAATATGCGTATACAAACTTGATAACATATGACACTGACTAGAATTGTTATCACGAACTATACCGAGTGCGTCCCTTTTCTTTCCAGAATAACATAGAAAGATTTATTGACGTGTTTGGCGGCGAAATTATCTGCCGTAAAAAATGATAAGGAGTAACGTCTTTAATTAATTTTACGCCTTTTTCCCTTTTTTAATTATATTATTTATCGCCAATCGATCCTCATATTCGTGTCGATAATTAACGAGATTCAACGTTAACGACGTAATATATATTTAACGCTTTACGACAGATTTTTTAAATGAATTAATATGATCTCTAAAAAAATACGAATAATTCTCTTTTCCTTTTTCTTTAATTTTTTTTATTTTACACATATTCACAGGGAATTTTTTTTAAATAAGATAATATCGATCACTCTTTTTGTAATCTTTACAGAATCAACTTCACTAGGAAAATTCAAAAATGACGGCCACGGAGGAACGCGCTTTGGACGATGCCATTCAAGTGGCTCCACTGGTCCTGAGGGATGCTGCGAAACGTCAAAAGGCATGTAAATGGATTTTATTATTTTCCAGAACATAAAATACGTACGACACGACCCACAACGCAGGAAGAACGTATTGCCAGTGGAGCTCTTAACCCTTTGACCTTCTCCTTAAACAATGTCTATGAACTGACAGTACTTTCTTCCAATTTACATACACGCACGAGCGGGCACACGTGAAGAAGCTTATTCGATGCTTCATACTTATGCGCATGATTAGACAACCTGTCAATGACCTTGAAACATGATTAAGTTAAGAAACAGCGAAATTTTTAGAAACACGTGTATCGAGCATACTATACGATATTACCGTATAGAATTCCGCGAACGTGGAGACTATTTGAAAATTATTTTTAAAAAATCCTAATAATAGAATTTTTGATAGAAAAAAATTATTCAAAATTTCTTTCTGTTAATACCGTAGTAAAAGTGGTATTATTTGATTTCTTATTACTTTTTTTTATATTTGTTAATTATTTTAAATCAATCTAGACTCACGTATTATTGTCCGTTACGCCTGTTGGCTGCTTATGCGTTCTTTTTTAGAATTAAAGAGGACGCGTCGTATCAGCCAATCAGAAGCTGCCTTTTGAGTGACGCGCCTCCGGTATCAGCCAATCGGGTTTAGGCGCGATGCTGTCTGTTTTATTAGGTGTACGGAATGGAAATACTTATTATCGGTATTAACGTAATTACGTTTCAGGGACAATATGTCGTAATTATTTATCAAGCGTATAAATCGTATTTGCGGTATTCCATTATCCGTGGATCGATCAAAGTCGCTTGTCAGATATTTGGTGGGATAAGATGATCAATTTAAAATTCTTCGCGTACGACTCTACTAGTGTGCATTTAAAAATTCGGGTAGAATCATTTTATCATTCTGTTTCCAACGGTCGTCTTTCCATGATGATTTTATCTATCAATGGCGACCAATCGTTATTACCTTTCGATCGATCGCTTCGTTTGTAGAACTATGAAATTTCATGACCTTATTCATGATCCTGTCAATTCTATCAATGAATATCGATTTACGTTAAACCACAGATTATAATTTTTTCTATCACTTTTATGTTATACCGGTTTTTATGCAGAAGCTGCTTATCGATTTTTATTCAAATTCTTTTTTCTTCAAATTCATTTTTCTTCAGCATCCATGAAGATTCCGTTTTGTTTACTATCATGCGTGATAGTATATAGTAATCAGTCTTTATCCATAGGCGCATTGTTTACAACAAATAATTATGGTTATTATCGTTATCAAAGATTGCGGTATCTTCGTTGCGTTTACTCGTTACGCGATGTCAATTTGTCATATCGCTCAGATCATTTCCGTAGAAGATCGGACGGATGATAAATGATTTTTTTTTACTATCATTGGTTTTACTGCGGAAATATAAGGTAATTGTGTGTACTATGTATATAGATACGTAAGTGCATCGTGATAGAAATCCATTAGAAACTCATTACAGTACGTAAGAATGTAAACAAAAGCAAAGTTTAGAATGAACACGTGAGTTTTTTATTCCGTCTGGTTATTTGCTACATGTACTGTACAGTTTTTAATGATAGGGAAAAGGGGGGAAAAAATGAAAATCCATAAAATATATAATTCTATGATATCTTTATCTTACCTCCACTTATTTCCTTGGATTTTATTAATAAGGACGATGATCGATCTGGAATTAAACTAGTGGCTTCATTGATTTTTACAGATCGAAGATCTCTTGGCACAGATGAGATTTTCCGCCGCGACTGTACGAAAGATACAGGAGATATTTGTGTCGGAGATGGAGAAAGGAATTCATCAGCAGCCGTCATCCTTACAGATGGAAAATACTTACATCCCTGAACTTCCCGATGGAACAGGTAATCTTGTTTCGTCAAATTTTCCATATAGAGTATCAATAAAAAATAATTTTGAACTAGGATACCAGATTTGAATTTTTGAAGAGAAAATTTATCTTTGATATTTATCACAGGGTTAATGAATTACTGTTATTCTTATAGCTACGTCTATTTTTACTTTCTTTCTTACCTTTCAGAGTCTGGACTTTTCCTTGCACTGGACCTGGGTGGAACGTACTTCCGGATGATACTTCTCGAACTGGACAGGGGACGCGTGGTACGCGAAACCGTGCAGAAATACGAAATAGGTGTAGAACTCAGGGTCGGCTCCGGGATTCCACTGTTTGACTACCTAGCAGCTTGCGTCAGCAATTTTGTCAGCAGCCAGGGTCTTCAGGACGTAGAGCTTCCTCTCGGTAAATTGAAATCGATAGACCGCATGCTGTGCTTTTCTTTTCTCATTAGAATAAGATTAGAGCAAATTTCTAGATGAACTTGAATTGAGACTCCTGTAGGAGAATCCATCTACGAGCATAAAATCATTTCTTTGAGATCTCTTATCCAGAGTTCGAATTCTGATTGATATTCGTCTTGAATTATTCATGAGGATGGATTCTTCTTTGTCTTGAAGTTCAACGACGGTCTTCATATCTTTTCTTATCTTTGCGTCTGCATGCTTGGATATCACTGGTTATTTTATTCTGAATTTATTATATCTTTCAGGATTCACATTTTCATTTCCGATGAATCAACATTCCTTGGACGTTGGCGTCCTGACCACCTGGACCAAGACCTTTAATTGTCCTGATGTCGTTAACAAGGATGCTGTGAAGCTTCTCAGAGATGCTTTGGACAGACGTGGGGATACCAAAGTCAATGTACTTGCTATAATGAATGATACCACTGGTACGTTGGTACAGGGTGCCACTCAGGATCCTGATACAGCTATTGGTCTTATTCTTGGTACTGGTACCAATGCCTGTTATCTTGAAAGAGCTGATAGGGTCGAGCACTGGGAGACTGAAAGACATGGCGAGAAAGAAGTTGGTATTTATATCAATAATTATTGCATTATCTAAATGCAAAGTAAGACTATGATGTATAATTCTATTTTTAGGTAATAATCGATATTGAATGGGGTGCATTCGGTGACAATGGTGTATTGGAATTTATAAAGACTGACTTCGATCGCGAGAACGATGCTAATTCTCTAATAATCAATTCCTTTACGTAAGTATCATTATTATTGTATACACGATAGGAGAGAGCTGAAGAAATTTATTGTGTGTCTCTTTTAATTGATAGATTCGAGAAATATATTGGTGGCAAGTTCCTGGGCGAGGTGGTGCGTATCGTGTTGAAGAACTTGTACGAAAAAGGTCTTCTATTCGAATCTGACAATCCTAAGGATCTTTTAACTCCTGATAGCTTCACGAGCGACCTGGTATCCGACGTTGAATTGTGAGTGCTGCGTGCCTTCTGCATAAAATTTCACTGATACTCATAGTTTCTGTCATTTTTTTTTAGGGATACCGTAACCAGTGATACCGAGAACACCAGAAAGGTTCTAAAGAAATTAGGAATAACAGCCGATGAGGATGACATAAAAATCGTTCAATACGTATGCGAAGTTGTGTCGAATCGCGCGGCGCTTCTTACTTCCATATGTAAGTTTTTTTTTCAATTTTTTTCTTCTAATTTTCCTTTCACGCCTCTCAGACAATTTGACAATAATTATTTATAGGTCTGGCAGCCTTACTGGAGAGGATGAATAAGAAATCAGTGACGATAGCCGTGGACGGTTCTCTTTACAAACATCATCCACGACTCAAGGGTTGGATGAATCAGTACATCAGCCTTTTAGCTCCTGGGCATAAGGTTTGTTTGTATATATATTCTGTACTTTACATACATGCTCTGGCAAAGGAGAAATCAATTCTGCTGTATAATGCAATATCGATAAAGCATCTGCCTTATTTCTGTGCAGTTCAAATTGATTGGCGCGGAAGACGGTAGCGGCAAGGGCGCCGCCCTGGTGGCGGCGATAGCAATGCGATTGAAAAAAAGATTAGAGTGAGGACAAAGGAAGTCTGATAAAGGAAAAGAGAAGAATCTGAGAATAATTTTGAAATTGGAGCCTGAAGAAACCTCAGTAGCCTTACGAACGTCATAGCGAATGGTGAAAACTTGACCTCATCTGGTATCCGACCTCACCCGTGCACTAGGTATGATTAACTTCGCACTAGCAGGTCGTTAGTTCTGTTTTAAACAGAGCGTGACTTCTGTTTGAAGATTTTTTAAAATTCTTTTTCTCTTTATTCCCCCCTTTTTTTTATATTTATATGCTTGAGCAACTCCTGTCTCGTAAATTGTTCAATCTGTAAAGACAGTGTCGCCGTGTATAATTGAAATAATGTTGCCCGTATTTCCTATAGATGATATATAGTATCTTTTGATTATCTGCGGGATAGATTGTAATCTAGATTATCCTTTAGAATATTATCCAACATGTATATCTTATAAGATCGCATACGATCTCCTAGCCGTAATGTGTTTTCTCTCGCCATACAAAGACATTCCCATAATTTACCCCTTTTTTTTTCCTTTTTTTTT
>JARQST010000338.1:1366535-1394884 GCA_030142225.1 Pachycephus smyrnensis | reverse complement strand
CTCCTAGCCGTAATGTGTTTTCTCTCGCCATACAAAGACATTCCCATAATTTACCCCTTTTTTTTTCCTTTTTTTTTTGTACTATTGCAACGAATTTTGTCGGGTTCAGGGAAACACCTGCCTTCGTGGAACCTTCCGCCGTGACTTTTATATTTTATTTTCCAACACGGTTCGCGAAGCTTCCTGTTAGTTTTATTGGACTATTGCACGATTTGACAGTGTTCAATTAGGCTATTCAGTTAGGAACGAGTATCTAAACGTTTGTAGTACGCACAACTAGTCTGCGCGTAAGTATCTGTACAGTACACTTTAGTAGTAATAGCATCCAAAAATTATGTAACGTAATATTCATTATAAAAGGCCGCTAATTGTTAATTGTTAATCTAGGCGTTATATAAGAAATCAATATATATTTTTCATCGGTAGCCAATATTTCTTTTCTGCGGTCATTTGAATTTGCGCGGTTACCCTCTCAGCCGTATCTCCATGCACGTGATTTATTAATTGCCGATACATTGTTTTTTGTCTCTTTTTTTTATTGATACTGTTATTAATCTTGATTAGGTATCTGGTTTCCTGTTTTATTAACGAACGAATCGCCTGGCTCGTTTTAAAATCTAACTTTGTGTTAATAATAAATATGTTTGTTATATTTTGTAAATGTGAATTTAGGCCATTAACTGCGATTCGCGAACGAAGGAGACGTGAGATTTTCAATTGGTTGTTTATGCTTCGTAATGAGCGGTATGGTGAGAGCGAGAGAGAGCGAGAGACAGAACGAGCAAGAGAGAGAGAGAGAGAGAGAGAGAGGAGAAGGTGGTGGGGAGGAGATGATCAAAGAGTGTGCGTAAACGAATGCGAGTGATTGCGTGAATGTGCGTAAAAGATCAGAAACGAGAAGGAAAGAGAAACAATGCATATTATATACGAGTGTTACCAAGAAGCATAACGATGCAAGTATACGAGAAATACAATGGACTATCGTTAAAGAGAACATCGAAACCTGATATTATTTATTGAAACGAAAGCCGGTTACGATTAAGGCATTTATAAAGATTGTTACATAACATTCTCTGTCGTTCGGTACAGTCATCATTATACTAGCTGAACTACTTTATTAATAAAAATGTCTATTCAAGATGCGTCTGCTCTGTCCTTCGGAGTGAAAAGATTTGAAGAAACTGACGTGTCCCGCAAGAATAAACGGATGCCTGAAAGTAAATGAATATTCAATAAATCAGATGGTAGCCAGCAACACAGTCGATGTCGGTCCTTCAAACGTAAGAACGTTCAATTTATAATTTAACAGGGGTAATATTGATCTTGTTGCTAGGCGCGCAAGTGGCGGTAAATTCAAAGTCTGTTATAACTTGCCGTAACGTACACTAGATGGCAGCACTCGAATGACTTCTCGGAGAGTGACAGTTCGAACTGTCAGCGGCGGCCGTTCTCTCGTAATTCTACTGGAGATAAAGGCTTTTCCGCGTAGTCCACCGTCCCGTAGGAACTCCTGGTGTTTCAGGTTCGTCATCGGACGCGAAGTAAGCCGGGCGACCGCGTTTTACCCCGGAAAAAACGTAATTGTGCGCGAGGCGGTGGGTGTGCACGCAGGAGGGAACGGCTTGCCGGCTCGGTCAGTCTACTGGAAGATTCCATTGTGAGTGGGTTTGAAAAAGTTTTTCCCGCAGGGAAATCGGTGTTTCCGCGCGTTCATCCGCTACCACAGGGACACCCGTCACATATCAAGGTAAGTCGAAGTGTCTCTCGTGCCAATCAATTGCTTTAATTATTATTCGAACGTATCGAGCCGCGTCTCGTTCGATTCAAAGTTGAGGTTACTGCGCTACTCGGCTTCAGCTGGTCTCTCAGCTGATGAGGGAAGTCAGCCGACCGGTTTCCCGTATTTTTAAAAGCCCTTTTCTTCCTTTAAACACCTTTAAAAACGCCTTTCACGTTCCGCACCGCGCCGACAGCCTCCTTTTAAACTCTCTCGTAATAACCCTCGTTATTACTGTGTATTTCCTTGTCCTCTCGCTTTATTCCACCAATACTTGCGGCCTACCTGTCACTGTATTATGGACACGGTCGGTGTCTCCTCGCTGGCTTCTGTTTTATATTCCTGTCAAGCAAGAACTTTGATCTAGTTGGATCCGCTGCATTATTTCTTGAGACTTCAAAGTACGCTGGGAATCCGCCTGGAAATTATTAATACAACTCAGACTTCCCTCCTTTTTCATCCACTTATATTTACTTGAAAAATCCTTCGACTTTTATCCCTCTAATATTCCCTTTTATCTCCCAATCCGTCATACGTGACGTTACACAAGTTTAATCCTTGTCAACTGTCAAACCGGATGGTTAATCAATGAATCCGTGCAGAGTTGCAGTCTGAAAAAAGAAATCAATCTTTCATCCGTTTACACGAGGATGTCCCGAGCGATTTTTAAGATGAATAAACGTTACGTGTCACTCTGACGAATTTATAAATTCCAAAGTTCCGTCATTCGTGCGTACACCGACGTCGAGACGTCGAAAAGCGTCTCTCTTCGCACTCTCCTCAATACAGTCTTTCATCATCCCCTAAAAAAACAGTGAGTGCGGAGTAAATTGAAAATATTCCAACCCGGATGATCTCAAGACAAAAAAATACCAGTAAAATTAAATACAAATAAGGAATCCCCATTTTCAAAGCCTTCCAAGAAAACAAAAGACGTCCAAGAGATCCAATAAAAGATGCTGTCGCACTACAGTCACAACAAGCGTCACGACAAGCAGCGTTTTCACGGTTCAATCGAAAGTTTTAAATCCATAAAATTGCCGCTTCTCAAGTGCAGCTACGAAGACGACGCAGCCAGGTGCATACGTACTGCAGCTGTGTTGCATCTCACAGCTGATCGGATCAACTGGCAACAAGCGGAAAGCGACCAGTTGCCATATCAATATTTTTCAACTACCTTCCTTTTTTCTTTCTCTTCCCCCCCTCCTCCCCTCTTTCTCTCTCTCTCTCTCACTCCGTACCTAAAATCGCCTCTGTAGATAGGAAAGAGATAACAGTCCTATCCTAATCACGAATGCATGGTACAAGGGTTAAAAAGATTTTGAAAAAATCCAAAGAGCATATCCAAAGGAGTCACTGTGTTTCGATCCATTAAGAAAAATCCCATTGTTCCCATCCCATTGTTCACCAGCTGACAATGAGGCGAGACGAGAGCGGAAGAGGAGACTCCTAGGTAGTTTCTTGCGAATTTCGTTCCAAGGTGAAGAGGCCGGCGGCCATTGCTAACTCACCGGGAAGCAGTTATGGGACTCAGCTGGCACCCACTGTAACTACCTACTGCAATCAGTACATTCAGTACACCCTATATCATTTTTTTTTATCGCCATTTCTCATTCCTCTCTCAAACTTTTATACGCCTGTATACGTATATAAATAGACTGTAATATTCATTTAATCCTTTATCTCCCTTATCCGTTATCGCGATGCAGTTTACACCGAAGTATACACTGTATCCCAGGATACACCCAGTGGACCGTCTTATTGCCCTAAAACGTAGAATGAGACGGTAAAAATAGAAAAAGATTTTCATTTCTTACTTATCCTTTAATCCCTATTATTTATTCCACCACTTTATCCTTGGGAGTATAATACACAATGGCTACGGCTGCTTTCCATCCGGTAGATATGGCAGCTATCTATTCCTTGAAGTATCACGTGGCATTAATATCCCAACAGAAGCTTAGGGTAGTCATCGTCAGGTCGCGTCAGAGCCCGACGTATCCGCCGGGGTTTTTAATACCGTAAAGGCGCAGTCGCACCGGTACGGTAGCTGAGACTTCGTAACGTCATAACCCGAGAAGAATTTACAAAACATTGCAGCGCGGATGTTTAACTTACTCGGAAGTCCAAAGACGGAAAGGGAACTTTTATATACAAAACAGTAGCGCCCCTAAAGAAAGAAAAAAGAAAAAAGAGTGACGTCTCGACGCCCTACGCCTACAGTCAATGTCACGCACAATAGCCGAGAAATGGATGCTTTGAAAAAAAAAATTATACCCAAACCTGCAGTACCCCTTCTCCAGGAAGACAAAGTCCCGGTTGCATACGTTGTTTACACACCGATGAACGTTTCGTAAATAACTTTGTAAAATTCCGGGTAAAACGATGCTCCTGATACGAGTTTCCGTATACGCCTGATACGGATGCACTTTTTATTCTTTTTCTTTTCCATACAAATTCATTATTCTCGTTCACGAGAGGTACAGGCTGGTTAAAAAAAATCGACCTACGCTTTGATTCTTAAATAGCTTTCTTTCCCTTGTTCCTTTTTTATCATATTTTTGTTAATTACGTAAAATTTTTTTTAACCTCTCACGGATCTCCCAACGATACGTAATCGAGGGGCGGAGAAAAAAAATAATCCTCCAAGTGTTTACGCAGGTACAGTCCCGTGCGATGTGTCACTCGTGGTATCGAGGACGCTCGAGTTTCGTTGATACAGTCCAACTGGTGTATCTGTATTTCTAGTACAGCCAGCCAACGTAACCTTAGTGGCCGTTTCCACTGGGAACCTTCGAGGGCTATCGGACCATAAGTATCGCACGGTATCAGATCGTATCCGATCGCATCGTATATCGTCACGTATCGGCCAATTGGATTTCTTACGTAATCTAAAGTTCGTATCAACGTCCTGGCCGACTGTAGGTTCAAGGTATCATTACGGATGCGTAAAAAGGCCTTTACTTTACTCTCGATCATTTTATTCTCTCTGTATGCTACCGTAATGACAATGACGATCGACGGGCAAGTATCTCGGGTACCGGTTCTGTCTCTTTCCTTCCTGTTATTCAGGCGTTCGTTTATACTCTTTCTCTCTCTCTCTCCCTCTCTCTCTTGCTCTCTTTCACTCTCTCGCAAGAGTCGCTGAACTTACCATGCCGATTGGTATCCCTGGCAAATATATATATACACAGTCTGCATCGTGTGTAACGCGCATTAGCCGTATGCTTCGACTAAATCTAATATCACGTAGTATCTATTTAGTACAACCATACAAGAAGTACGTCCAAAAGTCATCTTTAGGACGTCCCAAAGACGACTCCCGTCTCATTGGACGTCTTAAAGACGAGTTTTGTTATGCTTTTGCATATTACGTCTAGTCTGGGTATATAAACTGTGTCGTTGATAGGATTTTGAAATCAATGAAAGTCACTAGGTGGTAATCATATGGGAATATTTATTTGGGATATGGTTTAACGTATTAGGTAATCATTGTGGTATTGAAGGGAGGAGTGGGGAGATCGCTATGAGTCATTGTATAATTTCGTTGAAAAATACTCGTTCAATTATGGTGAGTCTTGATGGAAAGTGTATACGATGACGTTTCTATTTCTTATGGTTACTTTTGTGCATTTTGAGAACCACTGACTGGTTGGCATTACTGTTAACCGCGAAGCACACGAGGCGACTAAGATATAATCTGTCATTTGAGATTGAATAATCGCATTTTATACGTTTCGCGTTGAAAAGCTCAATCGATATCGGCCCTAAGCTCGGGCAGGGTGGGGAAGTATACCGACTGTATACCTTAGACTCGCGGTTACGTCATCCTCGTGCTTTTATTTAAGATTTATATCCGTCGTCGTTCGGATCACGATATAGAAAGTTAATGAGTGTTCGCGATGTGGTACGTTTTAATGTTTCTTAACTATTGGGCCCTTTTTTTATCTTCTCTCCTCCTGCTTTTATACTTATCCTACGCTTTCCTGGCCTCCAGCTACAACGGGCTACTAAATAATGACATTTTCTATTCACAAAGTAGGTACACTGTGTATATATATATATTAAAATAATTCCAGTACTCCTGTTATGCACCTTAGAGGTTTACTTTGTCTTTTGAAAATTTTAAATCGCTGTCACTTTTAAAGTTCATGCAAATTCTTCGGGTAATTCGATAAACTCGCTCTGCAATGCGGACAGTGGGATATTTCGGTGCTCCGTGTTGTCCTTCGATTTTCTCCCAGTACCGCCCTGGGTCCCCCCGTGTTCCTCTGTTGCGTTGGGATTTGTTTTTTTTATTTCTTCGTTTTGCAAAATCTTTTTATTCCTCTTTTACATCGCTTGTGGGTCTCTGGCGCACGCTGTCGCGGCCTCGAAGCCGCGACTACGAACCGGGGCCGCCCGTAAGTCGGCCGCCTACGTGTTGTAAGGCCCGAAGGCTGCTGCCCAGATTTTCGTAAACAAAATTGCCGGTCGTTGAACTCCCGCGGAGAGCACGGCTGGTACCTACGTCGACGGTAAGAGTGTAAAGGCTAGGTCGTTTATTCTCGCTCGGTACGAGGATCAAGGCGCTTTCAGTCTGGTTGGCCCGTTACTCGAGTCACTCCTCCGACCAGACACCGACTATTGCACCTACTACGGGTAGCGTAGTAGGGGATTGCATCCACTGCTCTCTTTCGCGAGGCTCACCGGTCCGTTCACCCTGCGACGAATCTTGGGGACTTTCTTTGAAAATTATTCAAAATTGATTAGCCATTTTTTTCTTTTTTTTTCTATCAGTTTGTCAACCTTACTCGACTAGGATTTAACGCGCTTGTATAAATTCTGGACGATGTACCGGTGGCAGTGCTTTGGGACTGATTTCATACCGACTGTCAATTGGGACCGTGGTTAGAACAATTTTTTGGGTCCTACGGACAATATTTTTCTGCCCCGATATCTCAGCCATGCCATGACTACCCGGAAGAGTATCTGTACCAGTCGAGATATCACGCAGGGTTACCAACCGTCGGAGGATCCTTTTTCGATCAAGGACAGCGACTGGCCCGTTCGGGCCCCGTCCTTGGTACGTCAAGAAACAACACCAGTGCTCCTTTGATGAATTGGGACTCACCTTACTCAGCTACGAATATCACGGTACTGCAAAATCGTTTTCACGCTGTGAAAATTGTCTTGGTCGATTTTTCATCGGTTCTAAGACTCCACGGTGATCTGGTGAAAGTGAAAGAAATTAAAGGAACGAGAATGGGCCGTCAAAATTAACGATCGGACCCTGGTACTTTCTTTTTTCTGTCCCCCGTCCCTTTTTTGTGGAGCAGAACCACGCGTTGGGACCTTTTTTTTTCATTACTCGTTTTACCTTTGTTTTATGCATCTGCATATGTATTTCGAGGTACGCACGGTATCCTACGTGTCTTTGTTCCTTGGAGTCGTTGCATATTTATTCGGACGTCACGGCTGATAACGATCGGCAGATCGTTTAATACTTTACATTCAACTCGTCGATCTGCGTGCCGGAAATATTTTAATATATTCGAAAAAAAGAAAAAACAAATTTTGCAGCTTCATCAACTCCGGTGACATTCGATGATTGAACTTTTGGTATTGCTCCAATATTTTTCTGGGAGATTATCGCGTGTCACGTATTCCAATGAGTTATGACTGTTGGACAGGTTACAAGGTACATTTTCTAGTTACAAATATCCCTGGATAATCCTAGTGACACTTTCCGTCGAATAACTAGGGAATAGTGCCGGAAAACTAATGTCGACTTGAACAGTTAAAATTTCCTGGATTTCTAAAGCACGTGAAAATAATTTCACGTATTCTCGCAGTAATGCAAAAACACGTGGGATGGTTAAAAATATTTCCGCAAACTTCTGAAAAAAAAATTCTTTTTCACAATTAACTACGCTCGCGATTACCGCAGTGCAAATGAATTGGATGTCGCGACCCAAGGGCGGTTATTGTGCATCCAAGAGAAATAAAGAGGGAAAAAGAGAGAGCAAGAGAGAGAGCGAGGTAGAGGTAGGAGAAGAATCGAATGGAATAGAAGGGAACAGAGTCAGTCAGCTGAGGGCGCACGCACACTGATAAATTCACACGTATACGTCTTCAGGACAGATGAAGAGAACTCGCGACAGAATTACCCTAATTTAACTCGAACTCGTCCATCCGTAACCATTCCGCCTTTGTCTCCGCGAAACAGTGCTCCGGCGCCATGTCAGTTTTATTTCAGTTCCTCTTTGAAACTCCCCGAGCCCTTTCCAACCCCTCGATTAATTTCCCGTTCGTAATTAGCGGCGGGTAAGTACACCGCGACAAAGTCTATACGGCTAATTACGAAGCGTACCTGCCTTACCGACCGAGTAATACATTTCCTTAGCGATACGCTGCGCGACATTACCGACCGCGTCCCGAAAGAGCATTTTTTTCCTCAACCTAATCACGTAGTGCTCATAGGTGGTGAAAGGGGTGCATCCCTTCTGACCTTACCAGTTTTGGTAATTTAAAAAAAAATATTTTTTGTCTTCCAACTCCTTATCGAACGAATCTTCGCAAAACATGTTTTAAATGCTCGTGGAAATACGTATAGGACGAAATTTGTATTTCTAAATGGAAGTCAAAGCATAGCTTGATATTGAGGTTAGGCTAGGGTGACGAACAGAATCGACCATTAACACCCTTTTTCCTTTTGCAAACAACGCGGGGCTCACTTCCTCGGGACTCAGCCTGACTTTCGTAATAACATTACGTTTAGATTTACGTGGTGGATACGAGAGAAGCGGCTCTCCTTTTATTTCCCGGTACTTTCTAATAATCATCGCTTCACTACGAGGCGTCCTCGTTCGACTACAGCTTCGTCTTGTTTATTCCTCAACGGTCTGTGACACGAGTTAGGTAGGGTACGCAGCTCGGCTCTGTCTAGTCTGGACAAGCCGGGCGTAGAAGCGTCATTTATTTATCTTACCGTTGTCAGAAACACGATCCTCCTCGGCCTTAACTACTTTGACATTCGTAAATTAGGCGAGGGACGCGTCCTGGCTCGACATCCGCGATATCGTGTCGTACGGCAGTTCGGTATATCCAAGTGAAATTTAGAGGAATCGCGTAAACGGCACAGTTTCGCGTGAGTAACCGGTATATCGGTATCAGGGTATCACGCATCGATTCTTCATCCTCCTCCCTCTAAACGTCGAGAAATCGTGCAAATCGATCGACGACTTTACGACTGACCCCATTTACTTTTTATCAGTGTCCCAATCAGGTCGGCTCGGTCCAGTCTGGCTGACTCAAAGAAAACTGGTCCAGCGCGAAGCGTTACAGTCGCCATTTTAAAATCCTTACTAGGATCATCCCGTACCCGGAGGAGCAACTAAGCCTCCACGTGGTTCATACGTGGTACGAGTATATCGTTAAAAAAAGGGACCGTCTCACGTGGTTACGTAAAGTCTGGACCAGGTCCAGAAACCACATTAACCCTAACCTAACCCGATTTTAATTTTATTTCAACAGCTTTCAAGACGCGTCTCATCCGGTTTCCAGGAAGCGTCCCGAGACGATCCAACCAGGTGTTTCAGAATTGACACAGTCGCGCTTAACGACGATGACGGAATGACGACAGACCCTGACTCACCTGTCACGTTACTTGCTGATGACGATTGGCGCACACATGTTGGATTCCCTTCTTCGATTGGTCTCGTAGCACCGGTCGAGGGGTGGGAATACGCTTACGTGGCAGGGTTAAAATCTCTACGGCGGGGTTGGTCCAGTGGGTGGGGGAGAAGCATCTTCCTACAAAAGGTAGAGAAGCGTCACGTATATCCTCGTCGTTGCCACGTAGAGATTTTACAGGCGTCTGCTCTCCCAGAAGAGGAGACTCGTCTGCTCTTTTGAAATCGGCAAAGGGAGTTCCTGACGTCCTTTGATTATCCCTAACCCCTCCCCCTCCTCGTCTACACGTCGGTTCCGGCGTTTTTTTCTTTTTTTGATTACACCAGAGCGTTTGCCTCCTGGAGAAAGGTCAGGAACGCTCTGACGAGTTTGATAGACGAGCTGTATATACATATATTACATATACAGGCACAAGCTCTCGACCATTCGGAGCAGCAATTTTCCGTCCTCCATTTTCTTCCATATATATACACCAGCCTCCTACGAAGTTCCTCGCTCCTTCATATATATGTATATATATATTCCTCGTGTCTCACCGTATCATCCTCCCTTTCATTGTCAGTCAGGAATCTTTCATGAGATCCTACCTATGGCACCCAACTGTCCTCCCCCCTCCTTTATACTGTTTCTAGGGAATTTTTTTTACGTTTCCCCATACCGTAACTATCTACAGGTATCCCCCAGGCCATCCGAGCTATCATTACGTCCAGTACGGATAATCACGTTCTATTAAATAATTCTCGTTAAAGTCCTCGCTAATCTCGCGATAACGCGAGCACTCCTATCAAGGATTCGGTGTAGCAGCAGTCGGTAACGATACCGAGTGACTGGAGTCACGGTAAACTTTATTATTGGCTCGATCTGACCTAAGTGGTTACAGTCACGGTCTGATCTGACGGGATAGCAGACCGCATGCATGCGGCATTCATTATATACCTATAGAATAACGCCTAGTGTTGGCAACCCGTTATAATGGTAGCCCCTTGGGCTGTTATCGTGACGATCCAGCGGCTACCGATATTATCGTTATCGTTATTACGGAACTCCGGGAAGGCTTTATAACACGGAAACGACACACTACGCTCAGGATCTAAAGTTGTACGTCTCTGCACGCACGTGCGTGATACCTACGTCACGGGTGCTCGTACGCACTGTATATATATATATATATATATAGAAAGTTAAAGGGCACAAGGGCAAAGGTCGTAAAAGTCATAATCGTGCCAACCAAGTCCTTAGACATTAGAAAATATTATTTAAGCGGATCCCCCACCCCTCGCGCTTCCACCCCCCAACATCTGCCACCCTCCTGTATCATTGTCTCTAAATGGCATTAAAGATTATCGTTACGCGTCCCGGGGTGTTCCCTTAAACATGCTAATGCTATGCACCCGAGTGAAGTTAGCGTAGTTAGTCCCTAGGTAAGGGTAGGTATAGACGGTGTCAGTCCCTAACGGTTATCCTGACTCCAGACCCCCTCCCATCCCTTCCTTCTCCATCCATCCAACACGGTTCACTCGGAGAGGGTTGAAGTGATGTCTCGTCTCGAGGGGTGTGATTAGACTCGAAAGGGCCTGGGGAGTCGAAGGCCCTTTAGGGTATCACGATCATCTTATCTCTGGCATCTTTTTCACCTTGGGTTAGGCTAGGTTAGCTCGCCGTATCCAGTTAACGATTACGAACGATGTCTTCGGTGACTGTACCGTCGCCTTGAGTACTCTAGACTTTTCTTGACGTCTCTTGCAGTCACTTTTAACCGTGACTGTACTCTCCCTCCCTCCCTCCCTCCCTCTCTCTGTCTGTGCGTGCAATAATCTTCAGTTCCTTGTGGGATTACGTGCGTCTAGTGCGTCTTTGACGTAAGGATCTATAGCGTGGTCCTGACCGCCATTTCAGGGACGTAAATATCGTGCGAAAACCACGTTCAAAGGGAGGGGAACAAAAAGGATCTAACGAAGGCCCCAACGGCTGACGGAGTTCCATTCGATCTGGCATCGACAGGGAGCGGGCTCGGTCGACTATGGGAATCCTGGAACAGCAGAATGCACTCTATCCGCAAAGGCCTCTGGGTAATGGGGCTACGTGAACGTCGCGCATTAGACGCACGTTGCACTGAGTAAATAGGCGGCCCCATTATGTCTCGTGATTTACATGAGATCTTGGCGACCCCTTCTCTGCATAGAGCATCGCTACATGAGGATCTGGCTGGATGGATATATATATATAGGCAAATATACTGTATATTACGTATATATGTATATCGTGTTATATACAGTCTCTAGGTTATGTAGTGAATCGACTATACAGGCTCTGCTCGTCTCTCATCCCACAGTGGCAGCGGACGAGGAAAAAAAACTGTTTACGTTTCGCGGATGGAAGGCGTTTTATTTCTTATGCTTTTCTCTCGTCCTTTGTTTTCTTTTTTCTTGCTTCTCTTTTTCTCTTTTTCTCTCTTTCGGCACTCTCGCCATGGATTGACGGATCTCGGTGACGCTTCTTCTCGATACCTTTATTCCCATGGTCGTCGATTCAGGTATCGCAGATCTTACTTATCCGCGGGGTTATCTTTCAGGGTCGAAGAGGTCAATCGTTAGTCGGGTCAATTCCAAGAACGTATATAGGCAGTGGTACAGGCTGCTGCGACTGGAACTTATGATCGCGCCTTTTTTTTTCGTGTATACTGTAATGTGTGAGAAATCTGTTTTTTATCATTTTTAACCGTTGCGCAATTTTGTATTGAATTTTTATTTTTTTTTTCATTTACGTCATACGTTGTGAATAATCGAGTTTTCCTGGAACACTCGTGGCTTTCTGTCGCTCTCTTGTAAATCAGCTGATGTCGGACGTTGAATTAACGTCCACGCATATCGCGGCTACGGACAGACGTCGAGAACTGACCGACAGACGGACGTCGTGACGCGGCTGGACGCCGGAGCGTCTCTTTATTCTAGCCGCGGGATAAAGCGTTCCCCATTGTCTCGCGATTCTCGTTGAATCATTCAAATTCATGGAAGTGCAAATTAAGCGTGACGTGGGCGACCAGGTGCTGTCCGGTCGCTCGTGTGTGTATACTGCCACTAGGGATGTACATGTGTCTCACCTAGAAACAGCCGAGTACGTGACTCCTGGATTATAGCTTTGAATCATGCCAAATTGGAGATTCGCAATGTATATGTATATTAAAATGTTATGCATGTCTATATATATATAAGTACATATATGCTCTTTCAAAAAGCATTACAAGCGATTACCTTCTGATTTCCCGTTGTCAGAAATGAAAAATTACCAAAATACAAAGTGTGTATTGTACAAGTTTTCAAAGTTATCCCGGAAAATGGCGGATATATTCCGTGACAGCGTGCTGGATGACAAGACTGATGTATGAGGATAGAAAAGGATTTAATTGGTATGCGAAATTCTTTTTTTATACAACCTTTCGCACTTCTTGCTTGAATATTATTGTCATTCTCATGGCATTGATATTGCCAATCTCTACTGGCTCTGCATTAAACATTCAACTCGGGTTTTCTATCGTGCAACGACTATTGCCCGCCATTATCGAGCTATTTCATATCCACGCCGTTTAACCTTCCACTGACAGTGGAGAGGATCCCGTATAGGGTATAACGGTTTAATAAGAGAGCCCTAGTGCGTGTTCCTGAACTTTTATCACGCTCATTTTCGCTAATGAGAATTTAATAGATTTTCCCTATGGTTTTTACGTAGCTGTAAAAACCATAGGGAACACTGCCAGTGAATTCGAATGGATTTAGTGAGTAGAATCCTGTTAGATCCCTATATATATATATACACCATCCAATAAATATCGTTTCCAATCGAATTTACGAACTTCGTAAAATCAGCATTTCGAGAGTACGAGTAGGTGGGTGGGTAGGGGGAACGATAGTCAGGATGCTGCTTGCTTGGCTATGGTGGGGATGATCCAAGGACCCATTGGTTAAAGTTGCTTGGGCTCGGTAGTAGGGCGATTCCAGCCGATCCTCCTCCGTCGTATAAATCGGCTTCGGCCAGACGCGGCGAAACGAGTCGTTGCCAGGATTTACCGGCGTCAGGTTATTGGCTTTGGAATTACGTTATGCCCCATCCGATACCTCCATTGATACGTTATCGATTCGATACTTTACCTATGGTTCAGTCTTATCTTCGGGTTTACCGTCTTTCCAGCTAGGTTTCTAGCGTCCTGGTCTCTTCGGCAATGACCGCTGATAAAAATCAGCTGATTCAAATCATCCGATTCGAATCATCAGATTCGAATCAGCTGATCACCCCACTCCGGACAACAACAAGCCGACGAATCATCCCGTTTGGCAATCCTGTTCCACAGGTGTAAAAAAACGGGACGGTGGGAAAACGCAAAGAGACTCGTTACACGATATGTTATCCGAGCATATATAGAGTCTGTACATATTTACCTGGTCCCTTTTCCCTATATGTAGGTACATACACGAGAGCCAGTGTCGTATCGCTCTGAATCAATATAACGGCGATTTTCAACACGTGCACACAGCCGTACGAGTCACGAGCGTCGCTTCGCTGCGGACCCGTCGTCAATTCCGTTACCTGGAAGCTGAACGCAATTTGAGTATCCACTGCGACCGCTCCTGTAAATGTCATCGTTACCCGTGAAACTGCCTGTATAAATCATGCCAAAGTAGTTTAATAGTATTATCCAACTTTTTTAGAAAATAGAACCCACCCCCCACCCACCTACTCATCCCCCTCTCCCACTAGTCTCCTTACTCCTGCTTTTACCGCCGTGGAATCGTCTCTAGCAATGCTAAGGGCCGATCTTCAGGAAGCGATCTAAGTCGTATTAGCCTATATGCGCCTGTATCGTTATAGGATCAATGCTCACCGGCCCTGACCATGCTCAGTACCGTACGCTTCCACATCCATTATTCAGCACGCCCTACCGCGAAATAGGTATATTCTCTGAGTGTTTATAAATATTTAGATCCCTAGGAAGGATCCGTATAGAAGCAGCATTTATACCTGCCGCGGGACCGTTAGGTCCTCACCCACGCCCACTACTCGAACCGTGTGGATGCCCCTTGACGTTTAACCGGAAGGTCAAATTAGGTCCAGACATTTTCGAATCCTTTTGTATTGGTCGTAGCCGCCTCCTGGTGTTACGTCATTTTGAGGTTAAGGCTCTCGTCACGCTTTATAGAATCAGTGTGAACGACCCATAAAGTAGCCGTTTCGTTAACTGTCCACTGTTATCTAGGAAAATGGGCCTGTGCCCTATATATACGCACACACTTCGTACCTAAAACGTAAGCCTGGGCTTTTTCTCTCTCTCTCTCTCTCTCTCTCTCTCTCTTTCTCTCTCTCTATATATATCCCTGTGGCAAGTATATACACCGGTATCAGTTTAAATCAATAGATGCCGTAACGCCCACGGGCCTCTGCGCTTCGTGCCTTCGTGGAAAACGGAGTGCGAGAGTTTCAGAGACACGTATATACAGGTATACCGTAGAATTGACGAGAGAGAGAGAGAGAGATTTAGGAAAAGCAGCAGGGAGATATATTCAGCAGCGGAGAAAAATGTGCCTAAAACGAGATAACCTCAACCAGTCCCAACCTAACCTAACCTGACCCGACTTTGGTCCGCCTAGTAACAGCAGATAATACCCGACCACTGCTGCGGGGTAGAGTCGAGCGAAAAAGTTTATCATGTATCCGTGAGAAAGGTTAGGGCTCATACGTGTACCTAACCCTTATACCGGGTTTAAAGTTCATAACGAGTAACCAGGATATCCCTGATATATCGATCGGCAGAACAGATTTGTATGTTCTAATTTAATTGCCTTTCTTTTCCCCTTTCATTTTTATCCTTAAGCTCGATTCACTCGTTGCTGATCAATTAGTACTCCTTTTGCCGCTTCACATCCCTTATGACCTTGAGATCCCTCCCTTCGAAACTACGGGATGGCTGGCCTGCTACTTAATCAAGACGGCATTTCATTTAATCGTCGTTAATCATCGTTAAGGCAGACCTGCAACGAGAGCGACTTGTCGCCGCGACTTTTGCTTGAGAAGAAAAAGAAAAGGCGACGTTAATAAGTATATCGTGATATATTCGTATATGCCGTAGAGCTGTGTCTTATGCAACGTGTTGCTGGTTATGAAAATCTGGGAGAGACCTTGGTTAAAAATTTTTTTTTTTGGGTACTGTTTATCATCCTCGAAATAACGGGGTTCGTTAAGAGGAATTCAGCTGGCAGGCACAGACTGGCTGGCAGCGATCTTTTCTCATAAAGGAATAATAGGACCGCCCGATCGCTCCTAATTAACTAATAATAAGGCGCGTTTTACGTAACGTTACGGTGACCCGAGTTTTTGTAATGCGGCCTCACGTGGTACGCGCATTGTATGGTGGTTGGTATTCGCACGTATGCGAAAAAAAAATGTGTTGCTTCTAGACAAAGAACTTTGTGCTGATAAATTATTGCCGACTGGTACTATTGTTCGTATTAGAGGTTAACCGTGTATTTGTATGCCTATGGATATTTGGATATGGATATTTGGATATGTATCTTTGTACAGGATTATTTATCATTGCCCTATATATATATGCTGGGTAAATATTCATCCATGTAAATGTTGTCTATATTTTGAAGTCTAAAATCGATCGGCACCTCCCTGAAAGTCAATATCCTTCTTCACGGCTCTCCTTTGCGAACCTTCTCCTTGTTGAAATGCAAGGATTTTCGAAAGTCCAGAAAACCGTGACAATGGATTTTCGAAATGTTTCGTCACCACGCAGAATTGCATTGTTTCGGACGTACGTACAGTCGCCGAAAATGCAATCAGTGAGTTTCCCCTCTAACGTCGAGATATTTTGTGGTTAAAAAGCAGGAAACAAGTCAACCCTCTAGCCGTATATTGGGTATGCATTTATATAGCGTAGGTATATAGCTGCCTTTGTATATAGCAGGTATATAGGGTAGGGGAGTTGTTGTTCTAATTATGTAAAAATATTAGAAAATTTATGGTACATGGGTAAGGTTCGGAATTATGTGCGTGCACAAAGCGGTTTCGTGATTCAGTGCATTCTCCTTTAGGCCAGGGACGAGAGAACAAGCCAATCGTTTCCACGGCTCGTTTTCTGCCTTCTTTTTCTTTTTCTTTTAATATTTATTCCACCGGAGATACAATAGAGACGTAGTAGCCGCGCGACGCCTTGAGGAATTGTGGAAAGATTGAACTCGGCGAGAGTTATGAAAAATATATAGGGTGGTTCGAGGTGGTAACGATTTTTAGGGTTATACTCTTTTCCTTTTACGTGTTAAGTTAACGGAACAGAGCGACAGACTTTTTGAACGAATTTGTAAATTCTTTTTTTCTTTTACGACCTTACCGAGTCTTGGAAAATTAGCGAATTTTTGCATTACTCGCTCCTGCTTTGTTCGATGCGAAATTGTGGACTCACCTGACGTGAGGTAAACGACGGTATTCTTCACAGGCATGGATTACGTAACGAGCTTGGTAACGCTCTCGGTAACCAAGTGCCAATTACATCATTATGACGTGAAGCAGGTTAGTTGACTCCGTTCGCCACGGAAAATCGTGTGGCGCCACCAGCGCTCCAGTTCGCTCGTCCGTATTCATTTAAGCGGCGACTTCGTCATTCGTTCTACTTTGTCTGTGGACGTCGAAGCATCGTTTATCGGTGAATTCTTTTTTTGAGGTTACGTATATCCGTTCCTAACCTTTCGCATCTATCGGAAATTGATTATCGCGATACGTGTGTTTTGATTAGATCGAAAATGTTACCTATGACAATGCCGCGGAGTATGTACGATTAAATCGCCATTTTTAACGCTCCCGACCAGATCTCTCTCGATTTTCAACGCACGATTCTTCTCTCGTGTTTTATTCTCGTATTTCTTTCCACTCTGTTCTCTTTTTTTTTAACTGCCTCTCGGTTGACCCCCTCCTCTATTCATTGCATTCGCCTATTTCATGCCGAATAGGACTTGCCGTTATATCGGAGCAGGGGGGCGGGAGGGGGGGTCACGAACGGAACACGCGATGAAATTTATGTAATGCTGGTACGATGCCATTGCCGACTCTGTTCCTTCTTAGTCGTTCCTTGTCCCGTAAAAAATTTCTCGCACGACCAAATCCACTCTTGATCTCGACCTTCCACTTCTTTCGCCAAGTGGAAACGCGGCAGGGACGAATCTTCAATTTTCGTTTGTACCCCTTTTTACTGGCGTTTCACTAAATTCTAATTCCTTACCTTGACTCTTCCTCTTTTCGTTTTTTTGCCATTTTTCCTTCATTTATTTTCTTCGCGATATAGAGACTCGTATTTTTATTTTGGTCTCAATCTTTCTTTACATCTTGTTCGCATTCGTTCTGAATCTTTTTCATTGTTGTTTGTCCGTACGTTACAAATTATTTTGAATTTTTTCTCCTACACCATCCCCAATCTTTCTTCTCGTAGTCCCAGCTGATAACGACGCATTGCAAATACGCGCGGGTACACGTATCCCTTGTTACACTCCTGATAGGTACCAGTGCCCTTGTTCGCCAAGAGATTTCGAGCCTGAGATGGTAATGTTACGACGGGGTCATAGGTCGATACCAGCTGCAGTTTGATATACAGACTACGTAACCTCAAGTGCTATGACGGTGCATATACAGGGTGTACTAGGTGACTTGGATATTCTTAAAAAATTTAAATAATCCAGCATAGAAAATTCTAGTGTTCAAAATATTTCTGTATTAACATTTTTTTCGGAAATATTGTTTCTCCTCGAACTGCGTCGCAACCTGTAGCCAGGAATTTTGATACGCCCTGTACACGACGTATGAGATTACAAGAGAACTTCAGAGGCTGCGATATTCAAAATGGGCACCAACCCGCCGGGTTAGTGCCGGGATTAGATAGTGTGGAAGGTAAAACGCAAAGAATTGCGGATCCTGATGATGCCAGAGACCATAATGATGATGACTACGACGATAGAGCACGATTCACTGATGACTATCAATACCAGTAAAGACACTGTCTTACCTTCTCTTTTTCTCTTGGCTAACTATCAACCCACCATCACCACTATTGTGTATAGTCAATGGCTTCGTTTTTTTCTGTTCAAAATTCTTAATCTTACCATCTACCAATTTTCTTTTCTACATTTTTATCAATCTTATCAAACGCCTCCATTTTCTAGTTACTTATTCCGCACCGGCACTGCCGTCCCCCTTAACTTATGCATTGCTCTTTAAAAGCCTTCAAACAGCCGAAGCTCTCGCGACTGCAGCCAAAGCAGCCGGCTTAAGTCAGGTAAATCCCTCCACGTGCAATCAATAAGCTCAACGCGAACTCGTGGGCTTCCTCCAGGTTGCCAAAAGTCCAGGAGGAAGATCCGGTTCCCTAGACAGGATTCTGGATAATGCTAACTACCCTTAGAATTTACGTCGTTCCGTGTAAGCGAAGGCTTTTCCCTTGCCATGGTAGGTGTGTACGTATAGGTATAGTAATACGTGTTGAGCAAAGCGCGAGATGAAGGGAGCAAGGGGGGGAGGAGGGAGGAGAGGTTGAAGCTTCTATGGAAATTTATGGAGATACCTTCTGCAACCTTCTCGAACCTTCTCGACCCTTTACAACCCTCGTTACCCTTTCTATCTCCCCTCCCAAATCAACCCTCTGCACACGACACACGTCTCGTGAAGTCGCAGTCAGACAGCAATGTGGAAGCAGCAGGGTGAGAGGGGGAGAGAGGGAGGTAGAGAATTTATAAGGGCACGAAATAGGCCGTTACGACGTATACGCCGCAGCGTCGTGACGCCGTGACATTCTCCATTCTGACAACGCGCACCCCTTGCCCCCCCACCCTTCGCCACTTTCTTCCCCATCCGGGAGACGCCTCCCTTTTCCACTTTTCTTACTTACCCGTTCTCCGGGCCATTCCCTGACCTCGGTAACCTTGACCTAGGCTGTGTGGGGTCGATCAATCGATGGGTGGGACGACCCTATGCCCCTACCCCCCTTGTCCCCCACTACTGCCATTCTACTATCTGCCATCACCCCACTCTGCACCTACTCCTTTCTATCTCTCGGAAATCAGCTAATTGCCTCGAGTCACTAGTCAGCGGGGTGAAATTCTATTTTCGATTGTGATATCATGATGTACAGTTTCTGTTTTTTTTTTTTTTTCTTACTCGATTTCATCATAGATAATTGTATCTTTCGTGGAATTCCGTCTTTTTATGCTACGGTCGATATTCCTGGAATATACGCCAGTCGTTTCTTCTGCGGGGGGTGTTCTTTTTTTTCTATTTTGTTTTCTCTTTTTACGAGAATGAAGTTTCACTCGGAGGACGTGGAATTGGTGCAATTGGATTGAATCGACGAGGGTCTTATTGGTTTTCTTGCTCGTGGAATATTCCTTTCTAAGCTGTTATTTTATTATTGTTATATTGACCAAGCCAGTCGTTCTTTCTGTTTCAGATATCGCATTGCGCAACTCGACAATAACGGCCGATCGGTGCGACTTCTAGGCTTTTCGCGATAGCAGGGAAAAGAAGACAGTGAAGGAGAAATACGGAAAGAGGGAGAGAGAAAGTGGAGAAAAAGTCAAGTGAAACCGCGCAATAGCGTTACGAAGAAGGCTAAGGGAGGAAAATACGTAACGGGATTTTTCCAAATTTTCGTCTTCGCGCACTCCTGTTTTTTTAGTTTTTTTTAAAAAGACTGATTACCCGCCTAGTCCCCGTAAAGATGTAATAAAGATGTAATGTAGTGGATCGAGTGAGAAAGAGGGGGCGAGAACGAGCGAAACGGATAAAAGGGAGAGAAAGAGGGAAAAGCTGAGTGGAAATTGAAAGAGAAGAGTAAAGGGCGGCTAAAGATAAGTGATATTTCAAGTCGAATTTAAATAAGGGTGACTCGACCTGAGCTCCCCCTTTTTTTTATACCTTCTCGAAACCTTTTACTAACCCTACGGTCGAATCTTCGGGTATTTTCGGTATTCGCGATTCGATTTCCTGTCTATTTTAGGGGAGGAAGAAAAAGAAAGGCTTTCGACTCTATCCCTCCCCTCAACCCTAAAAATAATCCATTCTTAGAAAAAGGATTTCAGGATCCGCCCCCCCCTGCGAATATATCCATAGTTTCTTACTTTTCATACAGCCAATATTCTAGACAATTAGGACGTACAGTAGAATTGTCTTTTTTGAAATAAATAATAGAAATTACAAAAATTAAGACGTATCTGTCCGACCAATTTTCTCTTTAAATGTCGGAAAGTCTCTTTCTGACGCCTTGACGACGAATCAACGAGACTACTAAGTATTAATTGGACACGGTATATATATAAAACATAACAGAAGAAGAGAAAAAGATTTAGAAAAAAAAAAGAAATCTCTTAAACAGTATTCCGAGTCTTAGGCGTTTAACGACTAATTAGATACTAATTATGCGAAAGAGTTTGTCGCGACAGTAACAAAAGTGAGAAAGAACGGGTAAAAGTTTTGCTTTTGTCCAAGTCGACCCCTAATCTTGATATCAAAAAGAAAAACGTAAAAAGAGAAAACAAAGAAGAGGATCGTGTTGAGCACGGTATATATACACCTTCATTATAATAATTGACAAAGAGAACCCTTTAAATGAATAATAATCAAGCTGCAACGTGATATCTCTCTCTCTCTCTCTATATATATATATATACACGCGTACAAGTGACCCGCGAGAATAATAAAATACATGAGTAAACTTAAGTAAGAAGAGAGAGAGAGAGAGAGAAAGGAAAAAAAAGGAAAGGAGAGACAGAGAATATTCGTTAACGTTGAATCGCGTTGAGCGCGTATAGTAATTAATGACAAAGAGAGGGATTTTAATGAACGAAAGCTTAATAAGCTCGTGCAAGAGTGTCGCGAGTGACGTTAATGATAAGAGACGATAAAACTATAGGAAGTGTCTTGTGAACGGAAGGGGAAAAGGGGATAAATTATTGATCAACGCCTCTGCGAGTCCTCTGCTTCGTACTGTATACATAAATAAAGAAAAAAAGAAAGAAAAGAAATATATATCTCGTCAGTATGTACAAGGAGCATCCAGGTAATTCCTCGGCGAGCAGCGCCTCGACGAAGGACGGCGACGTTGAGCTGGTGAGCAGGTTCCTGGCTCCTTTGTGCGCCAGAGACGAAGCAGCCAGGAACATCGCCCTGGCTGCGGCAAGGACGACAGTGGAAGGATGGCTGGGAGGTGTCGGCAGTCCAAACAATTGGGAGGATAGTACGGAGATGGAGGATCTACCTGGTACCCCAGGAAAGTTCAAGGGTCAGGACGGCAGGTGAGCCTGAGGGTCTATTTTTTTTTAATGTTATAAGATGGTTTTTTTTTTGAAAAAAAAATGCACGGGTCCATTGTTAGGTGGGTATAGTGAATTTGTGTAATTAGCGTAATGCTTTCGTGGAAATTTTAATCGACTTCTCTGGGTTCTTGTTACGTTGTTTATTATAGGAAAAAAAAAGATGTTGACGTACCGCACAGGAAATACTCGGATTGCTGTTGGAAGATAATGGGGCAGGGGGGGGGGGGACGAAGGAGGATGGAGGATTCTTGTAGATTAGGATTTTAGGATGTGGCAAGTGTATTTTTGGATGAGGATCCTTTTACCCGAACGGCCATGAGATCGAATTAGAGGTCGCGTTGTTTGGTCGTGGAGACACGTAATACCGAGTGACATAATAATAGCTACTCTAGTCAGCTGATTTAATACCAGCGCTAATCTCCTGTAAACAGACACGGAGCATTACCGGTACAAGATATTTTTCACTTATAATAAATCATTTCTTATCCGCATTACTCGTAAATCATTTCGCGGTGTATATTCGCGACTGGTTTTGCCATTTGGGAGATTAAATATATTAAGAGAACGTAGATAGAAATTGGCACTTTGGGTATAATTCTATTGAATTTGTGGTTCTTAAGGTACGACATGAATATCGAGAGGTCGCCATTGAAGTCAGCACCGAAGACCGTTCACGGTTCAGGAAGGAGTCAGCTGCTCCAGGAAACCTTTAGGACGGAAGGATTCTTTCCCCAGAGTATCACGGAGAATCAAGCCTTCCTCAAGGACACAAGTCTGGACTCGACCGAGCGTTATCCTTCAGGATCCTTCGACACGGTGGACGGACGTTTTGGAAACGAGACGAATTTTGGGACACCGTCCGAGAGGAGGAGGTACCTGGGGGAAGGTTTTGAAAAATTAGCTCACTCGAATTCCTCGGACGAGGGCAAAGGGTTCACGATAGAGGGTCGAGGTTTGAGGTTCAGGGAGTCCGAACCCAGGTTCAGCTCGTCGAGCGAGAGCGAACGGAAGTTTCTTGGAAGTTCGAGCGAACGGCTGAACGAGCATCAGGACGATAGGAGGAAGGATGAGAAAAAGTCAAAGAGCAAAGCCAAGGGTGCCAGGCAGAAGGTGGAGGATGACGAGCTGGACTCGGACACGAGGATTTACGGGAAAAGTCCTAAATTCGACGATGGCTTTTCCAGCATACGTCCTGTCTATCCAACAGGAAACTACGACTTGGCTAGTGGAAATTTTATAAGTCGGGATGAACGTTTCGTGACCGATATCGGATTCCGGGAGTCAGAGGCCGACGGGGAAGACGAGGGAAGTTCGATGATCGAACCTGGTGTCGTTTTTAATACCTTGGATGGTTTCGATTCCGAGAATATGGTCATGTGCTACGGACAGGATCTTCCCGAAGGAGACGAGATGAATCTGGAGAACGCGGAGTCCTTTGCTATCTCTGCACCGGATCACAGGGAACCTCTGCAGTTTCATCCAACGGAGATCCAGGATCACCTCAAACACGAACCTGATCGCAAGTTTAGCGCTGGACAGATAAAGAGACCACTCTCGCAGGACGAAGACGTGTCCACTAAGAATGGCAGGGTCCTGGAGAGTCCTGAAGTCAATCCTGGTGACGTAGGGAGGATGCTGAATCTTGGTAATGCCTTGGATGGTCCACGTCAGGCACAGGCTAATAAATATCTAAGCTTGGTTACTCTGCACCTACCCGTGATTCTGCGACTGAGCGTAAACTGTCCCTTCCAAAACGTGAGGATCAAGTGCGCCGAAATCTTGGAGATGGTCAAGGTGAGTCCTTCCTGTTCCTGAGCCAAACTCGTCTGATTTGCTAACAAGAGGGCGGCCGCGTTGTCTCCCGTCCTTCTTGCGACTGCTGCTGAAAGCGTGGACAGCTTCCAAAATAATTGAGAATGCCCGCATTCCGCATACAAACAGATGTAGTAAACACGATCTTGGTCTTCGTCTTTCAAGGAAGTCTTTAAATTTTAATATCTCTCACCTCTTTCCCCACATATTTTTGCATATCGATGCTATTTCAATAGAGTTGTTTTGACTGGTGATTTAAGAGTCGCGAAAAAAAAAGTGTCTAAAAATACAGTCCTCCTTTAGCATGGCGTTCATCGCTCCTGCAAAACAACTCTAAATTATCGATCAAGGCTATTCCACTCGTAATTCACGTAATGGTCGTAAAATTGCAACGAGAAAAAAATTGGCAATTTTCTATCCTGCGGACAAATTAAATAGACTTGCAGATTCGGGTTGTTCATTGGTATGCGTACGCTATCAGCGCACTGTAGGCCGCTGTACAATTACAATGAGCCTTTATACGGTACCCCTCGATTCTTATGCAAAACTGTGTAATTACGGTGATCAGAATTTGCAAGGAATTACCGCGGGACACTTCAGTTCCTCTGACACTGTGCTATTGTTTGTTTTATAGTATAGTACAGTAGGACGATACTGTAGGAAGATGCATTGTATGCTGGGCATTGTAAGCATCGGTAGCATTACGGGTATTGCATTGGCTCGTAAGGCAACGCAGTTAGTCCTCGTTAGGTGCAATGTAACGGGTGACCGAATAAAAGAAGGCTAATTCGCAACTAACTGTTTCTATCGGTGCTCGATTGTAGCTCACGTTGTAGTAGAAATGGAACGGACGTGATACAATTCCCACGTTATAGAAGGGTGTAGTATTGAAGAAAAAAAAAAGAGATTGACGATGCAAATATATAATTAACAGGTCGTAATTAGGAGTTTGATTAAATTCACTAGACGTAGAGCAAAAATGTAATCGCCCAACGTGGGGCTCGAACCCACGACCCTGAGATTAAGAGTCTCATGCTCTACCGACTGAGCTAGCCGGGCCTTGTGTTAAGTGTATTTTCGGAGTACCCTCATATTCGAGAAATAATGACATGGATCTCTATTTTAGGACAGAGGACTTCCAGTGCCGGAACCTGCATTCGATGGACCTAGTGCCTTCGTCCCAGTGTCGGAGGTGAGTTTATTTCGACGCTTGAACTGTATTTAATCATTTTTTTTTAAATTCCGAAGCCGAGAAATTGCAGTAAGACCAGATGGTTAAGAGTTTGTATCTTACCCGCGTTTTCGTGGCAATCGATAATTCATATGGAAACGTGTAATTTGCTAGCTATACAATTTAATTGACTCTCCTGATAATTGCGAAAAATGAAACTGGTCTTGGGAGAAATTCCCTTCGGTATAGCCTCCTTTCTTTTTCTCTTTATTAGCGTAATTCTGGTCTTCGCGTCACGCCTTGTAGAACGAGCGCAATTGGCAGCGCGGCTTGCGCTAATTTTATTAGGACGATGAGCGTCGCGTCTGATGTCGAAAACAAAACAATTGTCAGTGCTAAATCCGTGTGCGTCCGCCTCTCATTGGTGCTCGATCGGTAATATAGATTCGGCAATGAGCCATTGTAAAAATGTTCATTCATTAGAAGCGCCGCGACGACAATCGCGGTAATAATAAGAGATTCCAGCAGCAATGCTTATATGGTGGACATTTACTTGTCCCCTCGTAACCTTCAATTCATTCTAATTGCAAGCAATTAGAGTCTGTTATATCCAAGCGGGGTCTTCATTGACGTACGTTGGTAGGTGCGACCGTTCTACCTTACCGACCGAGTTCTAACTCCCTGTTTCTGCTTTGAACCTCCCCTAGCGTCGTTCTTTGGACTTTCAACAGATGGCGACAGCTTACCTAGTTACCTTTCGTCACTCCCCATCAGGTCAATAGACTTGACTCGAGCTCAATTAACAGAACATTTCCTTTCGTGACAGTTTGGAAACGTGATATGCTCCAAATTGAGAACGCTCAATCGATCGAATCTATTTTACTTCTCTCTCTTTCTCTCTAGCTCTCTGGGACGGATCAGAGAATCCCAATGAGTGCCTAGCATGGCGATTCGCCAACTCACGGGGGACTAAGGTCGCAATTACTGCGTAACGTGCTCGCTTCCATTCCCTCGTACGTTTCATTCGAACGAGGCAGAATTGATCAAGCTTCATCGTGTAAGATCAAACTGGCCATGATCCAGAAATTAAAAAGGTACAGCTGTACGTTGTCGCGTCACGGTAGAAGAACAAAGAGAAGAGATATTCGTTTAAAAAGTAAGCATAACAAAGTCCCTATAGATTTTGACCTACAGCGTTTACAAAAGTTGCTCATTTCCAGGATAATCTTGTGTATCCATTACACGTCTCGTACGATAACGCCCGATGGGCATGAAATTAATACAGATTCGATCTGACAATCCCAAATGATAATACTGTTTACGAGAGAATTTCTTAAATAGAATTACGTAATGCTCTCTTTTCTCATATCGTCCCTGTTCCATATCGGTTCACCTTTTATTCGATAAAACGATAAAAAGGTTTTACCACTTTTTTTCCTTCTTCTTCTTCTTCCTCTCCTTCTACCACTCCTTTTATACTCACTCGTTCTTTCCTTCTCTAATTTTCATTAATTCTTCTCAACGGAGACCGGACGCGTCACTTCGTTTAGCTCGCTGACTTCGTTACGAGTTTTACTCAGCGCGGAGTCCGCGTTCTCGTAATTGCGGTGTAATTGAGTTAGAGGAACGTTGTGCCACGGCCAAGTGTTGCCAACATCGCCCACGGATTTCTATTTGCTCCTTAACCGGAAATCGAGTTAAATCCTAGCCAGAGAAAGAGAGAAAGAGTAATAAATAAAGCAGGAACCCATATATATATATATACACAAACTCATAGAGACTTCTCGTATAACGAGTCTCTTTTTTTTTAAATATGGCGTGAACTCTTCCTATATATTTTTATACAATCCAAGAGCTTTCATAATCTTTCTTATCCACATTTTAATTAGATCTCTTGATACCTCCAGATCTCCAGCACTTTGGAAACTCTCGTATCAAATTGCGTAGAGCTAATACGTGTCTGCTAAACATTTAACCGAGTAGTTCGTCTGTGAAATATCGAGGATTTCAGTT
This sequence comes from Pachycephus smyrnensis, assembly GCA_030142225.1. Taxonomy (NCBI): domain Eukaryota; kingdom Metazoa; phylum Arthropoda; class Insecta; order Hymenoptera; family Cephidae; genus Pachycephus; species Pachycephus smyrnensis. The sequence goes on along the minus strand of JARQST010000338.1, from coordinate 1,368,090 downwards.
TCACAGTACTTTACGTCTCTACACAGTGTTGCCAATCGATCTGGGATGAAACCCGCAAGCTGCAAAGTGTAACTCGTTACGTTGAATCTGGGTGGGAGGGGGGTGGGGAGGAGAGGGGAGAATATTCATTGCAGTTCGCGCACCAACGCCACCCCTAAGCCTTTGCTTTCCTCGCTGCACGCGTTATGCAAAACATCCCTCTGAGGATACGGAAAGCTTGTGCGATACCGTTCGAGTTGGACGCAGGGTAGACGAGAGACGTTACTGGTTGGATTATTATTTTTTCTTTTTACTTGGAAAATACTTCTTTCCTTGTAATTAATGGGGAACGTCGCCGGCTGATTCTCGGGCGTTCTTCACTCTTGTGATTCGGTTAGGTAAATAAAATTGTATGGCGTCTCTTTTGAGTCTGGGTGAATTTTATAAAATAAAGTCTGCTGCAAGGGTGAGCGTTTAACGTTGAGGAAAGGTTAGGAGGTATTAATTTTATCTCGGGGCTCTTCTGTCATTTTCATTTCTTTTTCCTGTTTTTATCTTTTCTCGTAGTTATTACGTCAGTGCGCTTCCTGCCTGCGTCTGATTCACTTGTTGGTGTTTTCACTGTTTTTTCTTTGACAGCTTTATTGTTTTTTTTTCTTTTGAAACGGACCGAGGCGTTATCGCGGAAGAAGAGGAGGGCGTCTTTTCTCTTAGAACCGGAAGTCACGTATTACGCGCGAATCGAGGTTGCGTGAATTTTGCGCAAGAGCGCACAGTTCGCGGAAAGCACGAACTGTCCTTGCAATTTCTTTTTGTTTGCACATTTTGGGGGTTTTTAACGTTTTTTCTTTCTTTTTTTTTTCGTTTGCCTTCGAAATCGCGCCTTTATTTTTTTTTGTCACAGACGGAAAGACGACTGCTTCTTTTTCTTAGTCGACAAAACCACTGGCGTCTCTAGGCGTCTCGTGGCGTCGTCCCCCTTCCGTGTGATTATTTACAGCGGGATTCTCTCGTCCCGCGTCGCTTCTCTTTATCCCTTTTACGCTTTTTCCCTTCTGTATTCCTGTGGCTTATTCGCTCTTGTCTTCCGTAATACGCGTCGCGACGCCTCCTGCGGGCTGACGAGCATGAGAAATTTCTCCTGTCCTCATTGTGCGGATACTTTGTTTTTTCCTCTCTTCTTCTCTCTCCTTTTTCTTATCGCTTTTTTTGTCTCTCTCCCACCTGTTTATTCTTTCGCCGAGAATTATTCCCTAGGAATTTTTCTTATTTCTTTTTTTTTTTTTTTTACGGATAACGTTTTTCGAGCTCGGGCATCGGTTTTCACTGTCTACTCATAATTTATTTTCTGGGTCGTACCCCGGAAGTCTTCGGGCACGCAGGTATGCCGAGGATTGCTGCCCGGGTGACATTTAACGTCTTCCTGAAATATCGAGAAGCTCACTTCTCCTCTTGAAAAGGATTACAAAGTAATCTCGCGGAGTGCGGCGCGATTGAGATAAACCGAATTCTGTCATAAAGATTGTGCGAGGATGGGGGGGGGGGGGGGGGGGGGGGGGTTGGAAAATTTTTAAAA
>JARQST010000338.1:1223877-1366525 GCA_030142225.1 Pachycephus smyrnensis | reverse complement strand
CCCCCCCCCCCAGGTTGGAAACTTTTGAAAAAGATATATAGAACGCCGAGCCAAGTAAAATGGCGAATACGTGGTAAAGGAGTAATGAGAAACTGTACCAGTGGAAAATGAAGAGAAACCAGAAAAACCAGACGAGGGTCTCGTTTTATAAGACCGTTCGCCATTCTTTTAGAGCACTTTGAATTTTCTGAAAATTGAACAGGTTTTTTTTTACTGTGAAGGTACCCTCAACGAATTGATATATACACTATGGCTTTTCATAGGTTTTTTTACTTTTTCGGTATATTTATTTTTTCCTTTTTTTTTAAGGATTTATACGCTCTTATGTGGATCATACGCTTTTGCTCGTACATAACCATGGTATATAGGTGCTGTGTGTCCTCCTGGCGCTTTATATCTGTATGGCTCGACTATTATACATATATAGTATATAAGAAGCCATTTCTACAGTCCCAATCAAGAAGGAGAGTTTCTCGAGGAGTTTTTTAAAGCATTTTGAAACAATTGCCATCCGGTACTTTTTCTCGGTTTTCTCTCGGCTTGGCTGACTTCTATTTTGCACTTAGGGACTTCTCCCATTTTACAAGCTGGACTCCTTTATTCCTTGGGCTACCGGTACAGCAGAGCCAGCCATTCTTCTACCCGGATACCCAGCCAGTCCCCCACCTATTCTCATAAGTATGACCTCCTTGCCATAACAATTTATATCGTCTTTCGATATTTTCGTATTACCTGTATACCTATATTGATATATGCATTTTCAAAAACCAATGAGAGGACTCAGCGCGACATTTGTTTCTAATTTGAAGCTTTTTCTTTTTTGGAGGAAGAAAAAGAAGGAGGCTATGTAATTTTTCGAAAATTCGTTTGATTTCTAGACCAAGGATTTTCGTTAGGATTTTTCTCAGCAGCGACGAGATTAACGTTCCGATAGCAAATGGACCATTTCCCGTCGGGACGCATGCGACGTAAACGCCGTCGACCTAATCTGACGCAATTTATCGTCGCGATGATAAATAAATATCGCGCGTCCCTCTGTTATACGATTTTTGCAGCTTTTTGCCAGTGAAGACCGAAGAGAAGTTTGCACTGTCGTCGTTGTCATTCAACAAAAGGTAAGTGAGTCGAATTTATACGTTCACCGCGTAGAATTTCGATATCGTTCGTATTTTCATGAGGACGACAATTTTGATTTTCTATTTTATTCCTTATTATCCCATGCATAATATCCGTTATCGGACTTAGCCATATAATCCAAATATTGATAATCGGAAACCGATTCCAATATCGAATCGAACACGTCACGGTGTCTGTTCGTTGCTATAGATATTGTTTGGAATATTCAAATTTATCATTTTCTTTTTTATTATTTTCCAAAAATCAGTATTCCTTATCCAACGCTTTTCACAAATTACGCGACTATGCGTATGTACCAAAGCATAAAAAAGCGCCGTCGGATGACGCTCGTCAGCCGTTATCCGTTAAAAATGAAAATCCAAAGAAAAAAAGTAAATTCGAGGGGAAAAAATAAAGCAAAATTTTCAATTGACAATTCTGAATACATGAGAATTTCAAGTGAAAATTTATGTCCTCTCTTCCGTTTCGTATCTACACTCTTTGTTTCTTTAGGTCCCTTCATTTTTCATTGTCTTCAAGCATTTCCATGTGCAGTCGTCGCGACGCTCAGCATCCGCGTCGCTTCCGACTTCGTGATGACTCAAAGATAACGAATGGAAAGAGACTGCAGAAGAGAAAAAGGAAGATAAATATTTATCAATACATATAAAGAAATTGGATTCCTTTGTTCTCTAAAAATTCGAGAGAATAGCCAGCGACAGGTTCGACTCTATCGCTTTCATAGATATTATAACGAGGTCTCTTGACTGCTACATCGTACAGCTTAGTAAAACCAGTTCCAGCTGTACGACTGGCAATGAATTCGATGATTTTCAAAATTTCACCAAAATATCCCGCACGTATTTATATTCGAAAGCGACAGCGACAGCGTCGTCGCTCGTTCTCCAAAATAAATAATGACAACCCACCCTGTTGTTTTCGATTCTCGAAACAGCGAAAATGTCCAGCCACCACTTTATCAACGTTTACTCGAAACATCTATATCCCAAATAGTAAAATGGCAGCACCGAAATATCGCTGACAACGTAGCCTAATGTCGCATTCATACGCAACATGCACTTGCGGCATGATGTTTTTGTAGTTTTACACGTCGCGTCTACCTGCTACCAGTTACTCCTGTTTATCCATCATTTTTTTCTCTGCTACATGACATATACCTATTTTACTTTTTCTTTTTCGTTGCATCACTCTCCTCCCCCCCTCTCTCTCTTGGCTTATTCATTTTTCAGCGACATTTCGCATCGTTCGATGCAAACCAACCATGCTGCCTTCCGTTTCGCCGATTTTCATACGTGACTCGAGGACCCACTCCCATACGCACTCGACTGTATCCATGTGCGCGACATATTTCCCAGCTGGTTTTACATCGACGAAATACGCCGAGGGCGCGCCCTCTCGGCAGCGTCGGAAACTATTACACAGTCCTCGTCCGAAATTCACTAATTCCCTGGTTCCTACCCGAATAATGTTCCAGCACGTCCGAATTCACGGGATGATTCACGTAACGCGTATTCACGCACGCCCTGTAGTTTAGGGTTGATGAACTTGGGGATGAAAAGTCCCGGCTTTATTGCGTTTTCATGTAAAGTCCTTGAGGGGACCTTTTTATTGTACCCTTTCGCTCGTAGACGATTTACCATTTTTCTTTTTTTCCTTTTTCACGTCCAGCGACACTCCATTTTTCTTGACGGCACTCGACGATCCTTATTACTCGTTAGATCAACGCGATTCGCCAGCCGCCGTTATCTAGATCCCGGAAGTACGTCATCCGCGTAAATGCACTGAAGATTTTTGCTCCTTTGATCGCTACATTAATCCCGATTGATGATCCTCTCGCGCTCGTTATTCCGGGAAAAGATTTTAATGAGCATCGCAAAACCGACGATGGCGCCCTCACTATCTTCTCTAAGTATATTCCAGATCCTTCGTTAATCCCTGGACCAACCCCCCCCCACCTTTTATCTCTCATCCCCTTTCAAAGCTTTCACCGCTTCGTCCTCGCAAACTTCCTAAAGGGGTTTTCACGTCATCGAAACATTTTTAATTCACGTCCCGCATAAACCATCCCGCTACGACCTGGCTAATATTATTCGCTAAACTTTCCAGGAATATGTAATATCGACCACGGCTACACCGACGGCAGCACTCGTTCCGCGTCTCGACGTTCATTTAACGTTAAATTATCTCCTTTCATTACGCCGATTTCACTTGCTAGCGTCGCGGCGCTCGGTACCTTCTACGGCGTCTTTTACGAAATTCGCAATACACACAGCATATTCGCCAACCAAAGTAAAATCACCCTTCGCAAAAGCGAATCCATTTATTTCGCATTTAAGCGATTTCGCTCTGCCGTGGAATTGCACTGGGCTGCAGATAAAATTAGATGCACTCGAGAAATATTTTTCAGAAGGGTTTGACGACGCTACTTCCGGTACACTTGTATCTATATATATACAGACAAAATATATATATACACATATATAGACTGCTACATACACGATACGTTCTGCAAATCCACGAAGCGCAGCAGTCTTCAGCGTCATCCTCAGGGACAGGGTACAGGGGGCGTGGGGTGGGGGTGGGGGGTGAGTATGCCCGAGACCGCGGAATTAAATGGCCGAATGAAATTCTCCTCTGGTATTTAGGTTGGTATACACGTCCATGTAGGAAGTTATGCAGTCGGTCGACACACTCCAAGTCCTCGACGTCGAGACGTTTTCAACGTTAGCTGCATCCACTGCGACCTTTTAATAACGTTATACAGGCGGACGCTCGGTGCGAATTCCACGGGCGGCGACGTACCAATCCCCTTCCGTCGCTTTATTTTACTCGTAAATTCGCCCGGCTATCGCTTTCATGGGGATTAACGCGACTTCCTTGAGAATCGAAAATAGCGAAAGGGAGTCTCTCGAAATTTTTCTCCACCTGATAATCCTGGAAAATCAGGTGACTACGTTGGTATACGCGTGTACGATAGTTACTACGTGATAAGAGTTTGCAATCTGTTCCCATGAGGATCGTTGATTTGACAATTTTTTTCGAGTTTTTCTCCATCTTGGTTTTTAAAATTTTTTTTTACTCTACTTTGGGTTTTCGAATAAAATTTACCAGCGATCTAAATCTCGCACGCTCGATCCCTATCACGCGATTTCATCGTCCCTTTATCTTGTTTACGGACACGTGCGACACGGTAGTTTGGCTGGTATCGAATTTTCTCTCGAATCTCGTTTGTATTAAATTTCCGGAGTCGCCATTCGCTCGGCTATATTCGATTTTTTATTGGCTCGCATCGATTCCCAGCGGCTTTCCAAGTCCCGTGCATTCGGATACATATATCATTGCGAACGCCGTGAAACCGTCCATGAACGTGAGAGACCAATACATTATCCGATAGCGTGGCAAGCCGTTTTATGCAATTACGTTTAATTCTGATTTTCCTGTTCTTAAGAAAAAAAAAAACAAAAAACCTATTAACCCTTCCCAAAAAACGTCCTCCGGTAGACGATCAATTCTCATCCTCGTTCAGAAGTAAACAATATCGATTATAACTATAGCGATACTTTCTCCAGTGACGCAACGACACGTCATTAGAATAAAATAATAAATTATCCGTTGACGTAATACATTTATAAAAAGGCATTTCGAACAGAATATCTTCAAGTATAGAAGCAGACAAAATATATTTCGCCTTCTATTATACAACTGTCTAAAAGTTAATTATGTAATTATATATCTAAATATGTATCGTTATCCGTTATCAAGGTCATAGAATCCAGTTGGAAAGCGATTTGGCACTAACTGTTAACGATAATGCCATTTATCGAGTGCCCTGGACTTAGCCACGCTTCTAATAGCCGTCACGATAAAACGTGACGCCACTAACGATAAAACTCCGTCCACTAGTGCGCGCCCCGATAACTTTATATCTAGTGTAGCTAAGCTCCTGTAAATAATTCACAGGCGACCGATAAGCCGTAGCGCGGCGCCCCTACCGAGACTTTCCGGAAGTTTCAAGGAGTTTGCGAAGGGAGAAGTTTCTAACCTTAAGAATCCCGCAGGCATCGTGTACAGCTAGTCTACCCAGGAGAAGGACAAGGAATAGCCCGAGGTCAAGCCAGCGGAGCAACTAGCTAGCTGGATCAGGCCATTAGAGGACGTAGTAAAAGAAGTTAACCTAACCCAACCTAACCCAACCTAACCTCAACGTACTATTCAAAATATCCAAACGTTTCTCAATTCCGCTAACCATAACCGAAAGACAGCCAGAGCCATGCGGCGAGTTGGCGAACTATCAGAAGTACCCCCACGGAACATGAGGTCAACTGCCTGCAAGTTTTCTCGAGGTCAACTAACCTCAAGTGCCGGTAAACGTTATACGGGAGGGTTCATTGGGTCAGGAACAGGAATGGACTCGTTCAACTTCTACGAGGATATTATCGGCGAGACGAAAGCTCCGACTGTACGTGTCTCTTGGACTGCAGTGAAAATTGCTTAAGAAAAAAAAACTTACGTAACTCCCCTTCTGTGGGAGGGATTTAAAAAGAGCGGGAATATCGTCCCTTTTCAAATCGGTCCGATGACCCGTAGCTGTTTATTCTTCTTATTCGTGTCCTATGTATATCTACCGGTACCTGTATACCTGTACTTGTACGTAGGTACGTCAGAAAATTGTATTCCACGCAAGGGGGCAATAATGCCTTCGCTATTAAAAGTATCGTAGTAGGGTTTTTTCAGTAGCTATTTTTAATGACATTTTTGCTATACAATTTACCAATCAGCGCTTTAGCACAGTAATGGAGCATTTTAGAGATTGGAACGTTAACAATGGCACACTTTACCGCGGCGTGTCTCAATACGTGATATTATTAACCGTACTGGATGACAGTATATATTGGCATTGTTAAGCAATCCAGGATACCGAGACGTGCCTTCAGCCTCCTCTACGGGTATAACCTCTATGAACCCCGAGGCCAATGAGCCATGAGATCTGAATAGAATGTAAACGTGTCGAGCATGCCGACATTATCACACAAAGGATTATTAATTCGACGCTATCATATTTTCTCTCTCTCTCCTCTCTCTCTCTCTCTTGCTCTCCTTCTCTTTGGCTCTCTTTGTCCTTCTCTTGTTTGTTCCCGTCGATTCAGTCTGCTCGCGGTTGCTTCGTCCCTCTTTCTATTGGAACACGAATATTTCACTGTCGCGTGTGTACCCGGCTTAAGCCGTCGCCGTTCACTATACGGTTTCGCGAAAACACTGCTCGCAAAATTCACTCTGTCGAGTTCACTCGTCTATGCTACCGGGTTCTTCGTGGCTGTGGCGACGTCGGCGCCTTCTCTTGATATGCGAAAAAGACTCCCGGGGGCGCCGACACCGGTCGTTTCCATTGAATCGCGAATAAACGCCGACCTAAACTAATGTTTGTCGGAGGTTTTGGAAAAGGCTGGGTTCTTTCTATGAATACGAGAACTTTTACGTTTTGGAATTCTTTTTTTCTGTTTTTCTTTTCTTTTTTGTCCGTTCTTCTTAGATGGAGGTATTCTATGCTTTTTTTATATACCCAGAGTGTATTATTGGTTGAGATTTTTTTTAAATTTTAGGTTAATTAATTTCTCTTTTATTTAGCACTTATTAGTCGGGATACGCGATTTGCGATTTCTTTGAAGTACTTTAATGTTGGTTTTATCAAAATCACTAGGTTGATCCAGTATGGAGAGATTGATTTACTTTCGTTTTTATATAAGGTGACTCACGTAGTCGATAGAGAAGCGACATCCGGGATTTGTTTAACGAAGAAAGTCCAAGATGGCAGATGGCCGAACGTTACATCTTCTTGATAGCAGTCTTGGCTCAGAATCGTTTTTCTGGACAAAAACCATTTCGACAACGCTTTTCCTCGGTTAGGGTGGCGCTCAGCAAAAAATTTCCTTCTAGAATCGACCAGGAGAAGCTGTCGCGTAGCCATGGCGAATAGCTTTCTTTACGGATTGGGGGAGGGGGAGGGGGAAGGGCATCGCGCGAATAAAAGACTTTGATACGATCATTTAAAAAATAATTTATTCTCGTTGAATTCTTATCGGATTCGCAATGTTTTTTTCTCGATCTTCCAAAAAATTACGAATTTTTATTACCCCGGTTATTTGCAATTCCGAGTCTTCATCGTCGCCACGTTGTATTGCTTTGCATTTAATCGATCCTTATGGCGCTAATTGCAGAATTATTTTAATTTTTCTTTTTTTTTCTAATTATGTAAAAATTTTCGCACATATTGCATGCCTCCATACACGCGCATCTCGCAATGAAAGCCTCGTTTGACCTCGCGGGTCACTGCAAAAATTTTTTTTTCTCGAATGCGATTTGCAACGAGCCGGAAATGGTCGGCGTCGCGTACATTGTTATTTGCGACCTGCATTATAACGGTCGACAATGGAAATCAGCCTTAACGTATACGCGCCTATTACATATACATATATATCTCGTTTGTGGCAAATATTTAAACCAGATTACACCGCCATGCGAAAACGCTTGCGAAAATCGTGGTCGCACCATTACAGCTGTCACAATGATAGTTTTCTTTTTTCAATTTTCTGATATCAGCAGAGTAGTGATTATTTCTTTTTTTCTTTTCTTTATTATTCAATATCTCACGCAGATTCAAGTACAAAAACAATACATACGTGAAATATATAATTTGCTCATCCTTCTCTCTCGCTCTTTTTATTTCTCCAATTACACGTGTCCCTTTTTCTCATTTTCTACCCAATATGTCTTCCGTGTATCCGATACACATAGAAACGCGCACGTATTGCCATTTATCGTTTTCCTTCGTATTCCCAATTGTTTATGCACGATCCCATAACGCGTAAACAATATCCTAGTAGATTTATTATGAATCGATATATTAATTAAGAAAATGCCTTTTACTCGTCGAATAACAACAGACGAGATTTTACGATTAAATTAATCACCGTTACCGATCATAAAGCCAACGGGCGACACGCGCGATAAAAGTAAACCGTGCGGATCCCGTTGTATTCCTTTTTTCTTTTGTTTTTCATACTTTGAAATTTATGTCCTCGGCAAAAATACGCGGTCAATCGTAAAAATTCTATGTGTCAATTCCGCGCGATCGTTATTCCCGTAATTTCGCGTCAACTCGGCATCGAAAAACGGCTCTCGCTGTTTCCGTTCTCTGATATCAGCCGTGTAATAAAAAGGCTGTCGGTGTTATAAATCATCATAATGACGTTCGTATAGAAATGGCGACGGATTTTGTGAATAATAAAAGGAAAAAAGAAGAAAATGACAGCAGCCAGTCATTTTATACGGATAGAAATTTTTCTTGCGATTTGTCATTCAGATTTTCCCGCCACGTGGATGAATCATTATCATTATTGTTATTCAGAGTGAATGATGCCCCTACGGGGTCAGACTGAAACCTAATGATTACGATGGTTTGTAATTCAACAGTGTATAGCAGGGTACCAACCACCTGGAATGAAATTCAGCCAATAACGTATGCACGTGTATCCTTTTACTCCCTCTTGCTCTCCTTTACACCCTTCGACCTCCCCCCCTTCATCCCTCTACGCCCGCCCTTCATTTTCCAGCTCCTTCGTGTACCACTCTGTACTAACGCCTATCGGCGCTTTATTAGCAACCCCCTGTGCAACCCTTACAATCTGCAGGGTCCTGCAGCACGAACGGGTTCGGTTAATTACATCGAGGTAAATTGCTATGGGCTAATTAACCGAGTAGGATCGCATCCACTAGGCACTCCAACTGATTTCCATTACATTGGAAATAGTATCGCCTTTTCCGGCTTGTTAACAAGATAGCTTTTAATGATCGATAATTAATTAAACTCGAGCATATATTATATATATATATATCGTTATATTATTATTAATTATTGCCATCCGTTCGTTAACGCGAAATTCGTATTTGCCAAATTAATATTACAAACTTACACTAATATCCATACGATGTATCAAGACTGGGTATAATATTGCGTAAAAAGATTTCTGATTGCCAATTCTCTTTTTGCCGATGGTAACGAATGATTTTACATTGATTTTCATTGATTTTCATTGATTAATCACAAGTTGCCTTCGGCAAAAAAAACATTGGCAAGTGGAAATTTTGCTACGGGATAGTTTCGGATAAACACACTATAGCGATAGATCCGAAAAAAAATTCTTTTTTTGGAAAATAAGGCGAACTCGGCTTTTGGATTCTTATGAAAATCCTTTTTCAGGTAAAATCAACCGGATTGGTAGAATCGCGGAATTATCCCCGCGACGCTAGGCGTCCCGACGAGTATGTATATAAGCGCCTAGGAAATGAAGCGGTTCCATGACAAACGAGCTATCCACTTTCTTAGGGGGGTTGGGGATGGGGGGTATAGTCTACCTAGGGATCCTGGGGCACCAAGCAGGTTAAAGCTGTTTGAAATGTCTGAATCCAGAGAATGCGAAGGAGGATAGGTTAGGTTAGGTGGCATTCAAACCGCGCTTATTCGCTCAGCAACCCTGCAGAACCATTGTAAGGTTTACCCATGCTATTGTATATTTTATATATGTCTCGTCGTGTATCTCGAAAATTCTACAATATATGCATCTTACGTATACACACTGTGTATATATATATTTTCCGTGTGTATACGTAATCCAGCTTAGAAACGCTGAAATCGCTGTAACATCGTCGAAGGTCTGAATGGTCTGAGCATTTGTCAAGGTATGACGTCAACCCCTGGAGAACGATGCTCTAAAAGAGTCCTAGTGACTTTTTCCTGGGGGAAAATCTTCGCTAGGGATAAAAATAGAGGAAGAAAATCTTACTGAAAATACATGCTGTATACCTATAGATATATCGTCTGCTCTAGTGAGTATTCGTGGTATATATATATATTCGCATATTGTATGACGTGTAGATTCTCTACGGACTAGGGTGGGAGGAGGGGGTATTTTTAGTATATATAATTAATGGATCATCCAAAATTCGAGTTTAACAATATAGAACGTACAAGGGATGGGGTTGCGGACCTCAATCGACATTTATCGGAACAATGCTACTAGTGGGTTAGTCTGGACCTGCTGGGGATGCTGGGAGAAGAAAAAGATAAAGACAATGTCTTTATAGGAAAGCGAAGGGATGAAAGAGGGAGGAAGGGATGAAAAAAGAAAATACTACTAAGGGATGCCGAGATGAAATTTCCCATGTAAATCCTGCTCTACGTAGTCTTCTATTGGATTGCGTAAGACTCGTACCAAGCTGCCGCGCAATCTTCCTCGAGAGCGACTTCCCGTATTACATAGACTTCCTCTTCGAGCATATTCCCTCCGATATCGTACGAATTGAATGCGTCAAACTGGCCTGAGAGCACGAGCCGAATACAAGATGTCTGCTAGCCAATCGTATAACGGTAGGTGTGTGTGACGTATTAACTTCGGCCTGAAAAAGAGTCCTGACGATAATCGACCGGAGAATCTTTTGGCAATGGTGCGAATCAGACTTGTTTGGCGCGAAATAACATAACTTTTGCATTTACTCGTGCGAGAAAAACGACGAATTGAGGATAAAAATTACTGAATACGTATTAGGTTAGGTTTGTCGAGATTTTGCAAATTAAAAAAAATTTGTTGTAGAAATATGAAAAAATTAATTAATTTAATTGCTACTGCTAAGGTGATATAATTTACAATGGTTGTTTACGTGGAAACTTAGATACAGGGTGTTGGGTTGCTTATGGGTTATTTAGATTCAGTTTCTAACCCTCTTCTCAGGTCGGGCTAGGTCAGTTGCTTCTTCGTGTTGTTGCTGTAACCTAACCTAACCCAACCCTTCAACCCCCATGATACAGGTACCGAACTTTCAATGGTGGATTCCAGTAACGAGGAGTTTTCCTTCTCATTTCCCTGGATATACCTTCTGAACCCTTCTTCTCCAAACCCTTTACTCCCTCTCATCCCACCCCTTTACAATGTACGACCTACGACCTTCGAAACTACTACAACCTTTACGTACATCGCGGCCCACGGATTTTCTGCTGACTCATATACACTCTCCCTGTCCCGCCTAAAGCGTTCCAAGCAATTTACTCTTTTGACCCCTGTCGAGAGTTCTACGTGTTTGTATCGACGTTACGTAACTTACGCGAACCTGGTACAATCCCACTGGTAACTGTACACGTGGTGTACTTACAGGTACGCGTCAAGTCTATGTGCTAGAAGAATTCCTGTATCCGGGATATTAGTATTGGATTAATCAAGGTATTAAAGTTTATGGCTGTGACGGTACCTTCGGGTGAATAAGGCTTTAGGCTAAGGGTAGGTACCTGTAGGTAAAATTTGCGTAAAGGACTATTTTGAAAATTGATATTACAAGAGGGTAACAATGTGGAAGAGGGGGAGGGGGAGTAAGTTATCCATGACAGTGACGTCAGTCCTATTTTCCTGACTCATAGCTCACGCGTAAAAACAATTTTTTTCTTTTTTTTAAGGAAAAAATAAAATTCTTTTTTTACCTCACATTTGTCCTACTGCAGGATAGGATCTTTTGGGCATTTTCCGCGGAAGCTTCCCCTTCGGAAGATCTCTTTAGATACACGTGTCTTCCTGCTTGCTCATAAAGTGGTATAGAGAAAATTGAGGAAAATGGCGTAAAATGAGAAGTGGAAGGTAGAAACCGAAGTGTTATTGTATTTCTCAATGGTGGGCAATTGTAGGGAAATTTTCGTCTGGGTGGGGTTGAAGGGAAAAAAATTGTCAAGGAGTGGTGGGGCGGGGGGAAGAAACGAAATTCTTCCAATCAAGAGAACGAGGCCTTTCGGCCAATTGCCGTGAAATTTTCCACGAGGGAAACTTCGTTAATCGCTTAATTCAAATTCTCTTTCGTTTCAGCTTTGGGAAAGTAAGCTCGCGTCCAATCGGGAACAATTTGTTTGTTATTCTACACGCGTTATTTTTTATGGCACACAGGAAGTGACGCGCGTATACCTCACGGCCGAGTATTCCATTGCGAATCGTATAAAAGTTTCTTTCTAATTACGCAGTATGCTCTCCTAACCTAATCTATGATCGGCATGACCGTTGATTACGTCTTAGAAATATTACGTATGCGTACTGATATACAGATGCGTTACGCATGCCGATAGTATTGGTGGGATCAAAATTTTTCAATGATAAAATACTTATGCACTATATAGATATAGTCATGGGTTACGATATATATAAATATTTTGTCGCGTGTGTACGTATACATATAACTGTAATAACCACGTGGTTCGACTTATCTGTTTGTTTTCCTCTGTTCCAATTTTTCTTATCAATTTCGTAACGATACGTAAGGCGGAAATGATAGTGACGGTAGAATCTAATCTCGTGTTACAATTTTTGTTTATTCCATTACTTACGCATGTTTTTTCACAAATTCCGATGGCATTGCGTAGAATCGAATTTCGAATTCCGAAAGCATAGTGTCAAGAGACTCTTTTGAAGTTAGATTGCAGGTTACAGGCGTCGCTTTGATTTTCCCTTGGAGCGACGCTTCCGATTGGCTGTTACAGGAGAAACGCTACGTTCCGATTGGTCGTACGTTTGACGGGCCTTTTTTTCCAAGTAAACAGACGCGTGCTATCGCACGTGGTATTGAATCTAATCAGAGTGCGTCACTCGTCAGGGTTGTGAACTCGTGGAAATGACGTAGCATGCTCTGCCCCGCATAAATATTCCATTGATACGATAAAGAATCGATAAAAATAATAATTGCGGCGTATTAAAAAAGTAGTGAGAAATTTTTGATAATAGATAAAATTATCGATCTTTCCAAGAACGACGATTCTCCTGTATATATAGGTATACATTCGTGGGAATGAGTATTCCGAGAAACTTGGTGGTTTACTGTTAAGTCAACGGTATAAATTAATGTCCCTTTGTGGGTAGAAACTGTCGCGCGACGGACGTAGATAAAGTTTGGTTCACAGCAGTGGGCACGTACAGTTTCCAATATCTTATCAATAACGAGCCAAATGTGCATCTGACAGTAGGAACGAATGTTCACCGGGTTCAGGTCGATTCAATATCAAGGGAATATGTGGTGGGAGAGAGTAAGAGGTAGGAATTGTAGAGAGAAAGAGAGAGAGAGAGGGAATGAGAGAGTATGAACAGTCCTTTATTTCATAGGAAGGAAACCAGGAATGGAGGAAGGAAGCGTCCCGAGGAAATTGGTAGCAGCTGGTCGAATGATTCATCGAAACTTACTGTCCACCAAGTATATGTATATATACACGTTGTAGTTTATGTATATAAACCTAGTAGGCAGAAAACCTTATATACCATTTACATTATATACCTATATAATGCTGATAGTAAAACTTTCTATGTTCGCTGAATATAGACGCATCTTCATGAAGAATGCGGTGTACGCATTTAACATTGACGTCTTGTTTTTTGTTGCGTCTTGAACACTTGGAAATGCGACGCCGGTTGGATAAAGAATGTCGGGAGTCCCTGGCGATTCGAATAGCCAATCAGCGAGACGGATTCATAGGCAATATCCAATCGGTAATAAGATCCCATGGGAATAGACGGAGGCACGTCCTCTTCCTATAGTTGCGATCGTACGGTATAGAGGATACGAGTATCCCGCGCACAAACGAGCGTCCAATCAGAGGCCTCGATTCTACGGAATGGACCAATCGTCGAGGTTCCTTTCCTTCGGAGCCGTATCCCCACTCTTGTGTCTCGTTTATCGCCGGCACGCTTGTCAGCTCCTCGCGATTCCTCACTAGCGTGCTGGACGCGCACCACGTCGGTAGTTTCTACGTTCTCTTGTCGCTTGCGTTAAGAACGCCAACAGCTGGCTTTACGTATATCACGGAATTACTGCAGGGAATATATCGACTGTGATTCTTCTCTTGGCTTCCATCGATCATCCCTAACGTGCACCACTCACGTGACACGACAGGTACGTGTTTTGTGCGAACTTGTGGATCGTATCGTGCTTTATGGTACAATTAAATTAATCTATAGTCACGTATTGTGTATATTTTATTACTGTACAGTGTAGTGTATAGTCTATAGTGTATGGTATAGAAACGGGAATTCACGGTCAAGGCGAAATCCCTTCACGTTTCTTTGAGCTCTCCGACGATATATTTAGTTTGTCTATAGAATTCGCGGACGAGAATTTTGCACTGCGATTCTCTTCCCTCCTGAATTCCACGATGATGTCCTTGAACATATATATATATACAGCTACGGTTCCACCCGCTAAAAAGTTCCTGAGGGATTTTCACGTGTGCGAGAGACGCCAGAAAATTCGTGTCGCAGATTCCTACGAATCTCTGTTTTTTTTCTTTACCTAAAAAGAAAAAAATATCTCTGCTCCCCTCCACTCGTGAATAAAAACTTTTGCGAGACGACGCTACGTTGAAAACGGCGTTTCATAAAAGATTCATAAGAGAGTCGGGTCGTCGTTTCACGTGCGTCGCATCAGACGTTGGTCGTGGGACGTTCGTCGTATGTGTAAGAGACAAAATAATGAAATGAGAGTATGTGGGGATTACAGCATCCCTATAGATACAGCGATGCTGGATGATTTCGTGCAACTGAAAGATATAATCATGTGGAGTCTGTGGAAAATTTTGACTTTTCAACATTATCGTTCGTCACTCGTTTACAAAGGTGGGCCTTTAAAAGTTTCGCAAGGTTTCCCCATTAACCACCAGGAACCACCAGAGGGTCCACGCGACGGAGGCTGCGAAGATCTATATACCTTCTGTACCAGGGGCAGAGAATATGGTAGACGTTAGATATGTGTCGGGAAGGTACAATCGATTCGCGCGAGGGTCAGAAAAGTCGTAAGCTCTCGTTTTGCAAGTTCAACGAGTTTACTTCAAGCTTGGGTTCTTCCCAAAACGGCCGAATTTATTTCGCGAATAAATTACGCTCGGGCTAAAAAATGTTTTGCACGAGGATACGTAGTAAACGTTTATTTTCCTTACCTCTGGCATACTTGACCCACGAAAAATTGCGAATTAATCTTTCGAGTCGTGAAATTCCGGGATTTTACGCTGTTCTCATATATTTCAATCGTTATTGCGAATACTCGCAACTTGCCGAAAATACTAGTGCGAATTCCACGTACATTGTCAGAGGAAATGACTGATGAGACGCTATAGCACGACCCGACAGTTACTTCGTTCCACTACCCCTACTAGTAGCGGTATAATACTAGCGATAATACTAGTAGCATATAGTAACAGCGCGAAAATTCCCATAAGACATTGCAGAAATTTGTCAAGTCGACGAAACGCGGGTCTATCAAGTATTCCCAAGATTCGCGACGATTGGACGTTAAACGAGGAAAAGTAGCAGCTAGTCACGATGGCGTCGAGGTAACAAAGGACCCATAAGTGGGGACTTAATTTAAGCGTCGTTACGCCGACGTCGGTAAACGTGCTAAAAATGTTCATCAACCAATAACTGTCTTAAGGAAAGTAAGTCCACTGACGTGGGGAATTGGCATGTGCGAACATCATCCTCGGCTTTCCGGTTGTACAGTCAATAACTTGTCAATCGAGTGATAGTGGGCGTAACCTTCCCCCTTCCCCCTCCTCAGTATACCCTGATATCACGTTATCACAAAAAATCCCTATAATAACTTCTGACACGCGACCACCAGTCTTCATTAATTTTAACAAGGTGTTCTTGTGCTTTTGGCGGGAATTTTGAATTGGAAAAAATTTTCAAAACTTTCCTTATCACTGGTAGGTTTATTAGTATCGGTCCTTCTGTGTTAAGAATGATATCGATATCAGTCAATTAGTTTGTTTAATCTTTTGGCTAAGATCAATGGATGATGGTTGACCAACGGTAAGATAATGCCAGAACTGTAGTGCCAGGTGGCAGTGTCTAATTTAACGCACGCGGTGATCCGTTTCAATTAGATTAGCCAGTAAGGACTCGTGCTGGGTTGACCATCCGAAATTGATATATTGTCACGAAAGAGCAACTACGGGGTCACGGTCGAGTTGACCCCAAGATAATTGTCGAAGAATTCACCTTGGCGATTTGCCCGGCTTCTAGTTTCACTACCCTCTCCCCCATGCCCCTGGGAACCTTTTTCGGATTCCGAGGAGGCCGGATGCGGTCGGGAGCAATTGACCGGAAGTCCCTTGGGGATCTTTCGGATCCACGTTACGCCGGACTTTCTCGTTTAGGAATTTACGGACGATTCTCTTCTCGCGCGTGCGCGTTGCTTTCACTTTTTTGTTTTTTGTTCTGCCTTTTTTTTTTGAAAACTTATTTCAATCTCTATGGCTTCCTCACACTTTGGAATTTGTTCCGTTTCGAATGACGCTTAGAAGATAAATATGGAGGTACCGAGATACATATTTACAAGCTCACTTAGGCGAATGACGCAAGTGTCCGGTTTTTGAATTGCCAAAGGCGACTTGTCGCTCGAACAGGAACACGTGGAAATTCACCGAGTGGATTATTGTCGTTTGATCCTCAAATACCACTAATGAAGACTATGACCTTTACCCAGCTCTCAAACTGTACCGTGTATTGTTTCTCGTTCAACAGCATAGTATTTTTTTCAAAAAATCATATTCTCTGTCTTAATTATTTTTTCATAATTAAATTAATTTCTTCATCAATATTTGTCGCGCGCGTATCACTCGCTCTCGAAAATTTTTCCTAACTCTCCCTCCTCTAGTTTTCAACCGAAATTATCGCGAAAGTTTCTCAAGAAATTCGCCAACGCTCCTTTAAATCCCGCAGGCGGAAAATATTCCGCATGAAACGTTCGCTAATAACACTCAGCGTTCTCTAACGTCTCGGAATGCCGTATTACAGCCTCTTCCAGCCGAGTGCGATGAATTTGTTTTTATTTACCCCACTGCCGGTAAGCTTATCAGAAAATTCTTAATCGCATAAAATCATCAAGTCAACGTCATATCCGGTTTCACTCCCAGGCACGCTTATATCGTCGCCCTGCTTAATTTAATTAAATATCCACGTAATATTGCTCATAATTTTTCACCTAGTATTACGTAAGCCTTTCCTCCCCCTTATCTATTTCGCCTTTTAATTTATGCAATTTTCATCAATTAACAAGTAATCAGTAGCGCTTTCACTTCCGGCGTTGTTAACGATTCTTTTGTCACCATACAGCAAAAAGGGGGCGCGGGGGATGAAATGAAACTCTGAATGATTAAAGGGAAAGGGAGGACTACACGATTAGGTACCACCTGACGGATTATCGGAAAATCAAGACTTAATCATCGATCGATTAATCGATGATGCGCGTGCGACGTTATCAGATTTGCGTGATTTATATGGAACGTATACGTTGCTAGGGGGTGGTAGGAACGCTTATCGTCCCTTTGAAATCTGTCAGCGAATGACATTTTATACGTGCATACGTAGGACTCTATTCGATTAACGAACCGGTGATGATAAGCAACTAGACTGATTGCGCGTGACCATATATATATATATATATAGTGCACGTATAAAAGAGACGCTAACAAAACGAGTAATAAAAACTCCTACAGGTATATTTACCTCGGATTAATGTACGCTTGAAATAATCATTTTGACCACCCTGTATAATTATACAGCCAATAATTACACTTCCGGCTGTATAATAGTTGGTAATAAAATATTGACTCTACGGTTTGGTATATTTTACAGGCGTACGCGAAGGTGCGGGATATTATGACTGGGTACTGTTGAATATAATTACGTATATGTTATATTAATGAGTAACATTTATTCGAGGGTGTCTCAAGGTCAGTCGTCACCAAAATAGAACATGGCGTGTATATATATATATGTCTGTTGAGTATATCTGTATATACGTATCAATACTATTTTCCCAGCTGTCACATATAGAACGATAGGAAATGTCCTGTGATTGCCTTGTAACGTCCTGTAAATACAAAATGGCCGCTTAGGGTAGTCGTGCTCGTAAACGGAAGCTTATACCTGGCAGTGGCGTAACGGTCGCTCGTAATTCTCTAATCCGGATGGAAATCGGTAAAATTAACGCGAGTCGCTCGTATTGCGCAAACAGAGAGAGAGAGAGAGAGGGAAAGAGAGAGGACGGACAGTCGGTGAGAAGGAACGTGAGAAAAATTTGAAAATCATGTAAATCCTCAGTGATTAGTGCCGTACGGGATTTGGCGCATGCGCGTTAACCACTTTTCACGATCTTGTCTAATGGCGGACGTATCGCTAGTTAAAACGTCGCCGTATTGGCTTATGGGATTGATTCTGATTGGCCGCGTTTTGATTTAACGATCGTTACAGTTATATATTTATATGACGGAGGAGTCGTATGCACGCGTTACGCTGCTTCGTCACGTATCGTTATTGCTCTGCGTTATTCCTTGGGATTACTGGGCACGCTAACGAGGCGCATCCTCCTCTTTGAATTTTGGCAGTTGGTACAGCCAGTTGGTGCAGTGGATGTATATCTGTGTAGCGCATTAAAAATTATTCTGCCTCATCTTATGCAAGGGGTCGTGGACTTTTCCCTCGTTCATTCATTTATTCAGTCATTCGTTTCGTTCATTCATCCTTTCAATGGACGACTCTACGGGCACTCGGTCTCTTTCGCTGTCTATGGTCAACGGACGTCGAGACGCTATTCGGCGCGTCCAATATGGCCGCGTATCGAGCGAACTAGAATTTAGTACTCCGATGGATCTCTTGTCCGGCACGTAATGGGAGTTTCGTGTCTGACAAGCACGCTGTCTTTTGTCTCTCTCTCTCTCTCTCTCTCTGTCACTCTTTGTCGTTGACTGCAATCTCTTCTCTCTCTTTTTACCGTCTGTCTGTCCTCTTTGCGACCTCCAACTCTCCTTTTCAAATGCACAATTCCGAACAGTCGCTGACAATCGCTCGTTTCCGCGACGACAGTCCTTCGTCGCCCATTAAGGATTTCCCATTAGCTTCGCCACCAAGTGTCTCGGGGTATCTTTATCCCTTGTCGCAATCGACGAATTACTCGTAATTCGACGCCCGCATCTTTTCCACGAGAAGATTAATCGATACACCAGACATAGAAGAGTAGGAAGGAATTATTCTCGGCGATGTCAACCCTCGCCGAGACATTTGGTAATATCGAAAGAGCCAGAGGCAGGAGGACGTAGCGAAAATTGCATAGAGGTAGAACATTCCAATTTAATGAATGGTCTAAAAAAAGAGAAAAAAATAAAGCACGACCTTTTTTTTCCTTCATTCATTTCGATTCGCCGTATATGCCAAACTAAAATGAGAAAAGCAGACAAAACCATATATATAGACACCAAGAGGGAAGTCAGTCCCTCCGAATATAATTTCCCGAACAAATTACACGGACCAAGCCAGCCAGTGTCGCATAAAAGCTTGGGTAAAAGTTTCAATGTCCCTAGGAAAAAAAAACACATATTTCCCTTTGATCTCTCACTGGCGAATCGAACGAGTCGCTCTGGTGAAAAAGGTTTTCTTCTAATTAGCCCAGAATTTTTCAATTCCCATATAGTTACTTTCGTCTTTCTCTACCCCGTATTTACATCCCTTTATGATGCCCCCCTCCCTCCCCCTCTACCAAATTTCATCATACAACAAGAGGCTAGAGAAATCATTGTAAAATCCAACCGGGTACAGTCCGTCGTAAAAATATCGTTCTTGTTTCTATTTACCAAAGTTTACCTATACAATTACGTACGCGTACGTACAGTCGGCGGCATAACTATACGGCAGAGTCCGCCATTAGATTGATTGCCGATCGATTTACCATCCCTGATATTTACCACTTCGACTGATTAAGCAGCTGCAACCGATAGCTCGTATTTCTAGACAGTAGTTCCTGTACCCTGCTGCTTCCTCGTATCAGGCTATATATTATAAGGACTGTATAGTATATGCTGTGGAGCTGGTAGATATGTAGGTATACGTATATGCATAAATCTCTGTCGATATATATATATATATATATATATATACACGGAAGAAGACGTAAATAAAGCAAAGAGTGAAAGACGGATATTTGTCCTTTCCTCAAAGGGTTGTCAGACTTGGAGGCTCATTAGGGTAATGGATTCTCAATATCGTGATAACCACTGTCTGACGTATAACGTCCGCCTCTACTTATCAGTGAGTAAAGCCGAGAGGCTTTTGCTCTCTTTTATTTTTCTCTGTCTCTCTTTTTCTTAAGGTATATCTCCTTTCTTTCTTTCTCTCTTTTTCTTTGGCTTCTTATTCCCTGACCGATTCCCACAAAATCCTTGAAGCGCGTGTATGGCGGGCTAAAAGGATTTCTCTCCTTTCCGAGTGGCTGACGAAGAATGATCTTCTCTACTGGTATTCAGGATATTGGAGGTCTGAATCTCCCTGTATACCGTCTTTACGTTCGTTAAGCCAAGAGAGGTCTCGCGTTGGCGTCGATGCGTGATTTAATAAAGGTCGAGGGAAAGTCGTAAAGGTTAACGAGCCTCACTGGGTGGCATTGTGTATTTTTAATGGGATCTCCCTATTGTCTATATCTATATAGGCGTGTATGGATAGTTAACGACGTACGGAATAATAAATAAGATAGTCGATCAGAGATCGATTACGACGGCTGGGGATAAATTGATTTGACATATAGAATTTTTTAATATGGATAAATTTTATTGGTTACTGCCTTTCAATTATACGCGATTGTTTTACGGGGAGTTTATCGTGTCTTTGGCAAGTGGGTTAGGTTAGGTTATGCTACGTGTAATAATTATCAGTTAAATCGAAGACGTCTCCGTTATTCATTGGTCGGATGCGATTAAGTCTCCACTTCGGAAACTCGAATGATAATGGCCGCGATCCCTTGGTACAAATAATATTCGGGCTCGGTTTCTAACGATCTAATTTACTGGGACAATTCGCCCCGGCGACAATCCTATCTCCACTTGCCCGACTGCGGTCGCCTCGAGTCTTGTCGATTATCGCTTGTCGCCCATCGTCTTTGCGAATTGAACCTTATTCACGCTTCCACCATTGTATACGTATACATATATATATATATCCCGCTGTGACTCTATTACGTTTAATCTGTTCCACCATTTTCTTACCTTTCTTTTTCCTTTTTCCCTACTTACGTCACTTCCGAACAAAGTTTCCCCAAGATTTCCTCCTTGCCCAAGTACTCTCGTCTTACGTACAATAGTTTATCTCGGACGCGTAAGGCACTGCAATGAAATGCTCTACTATACAGGGTGGCTATCATTTTCGTATCAGATCGAAAGACCAGACTCGTCGAAGCTGTAAGACTAATCGACAGTCAAAGTAGGGATGGAGAATGCAAAAAAATTTTTTTTTGATTTCCTAAACAATCGAACAATCAGAAATACTGTAACGAATAGTCCAAGAGAGGAAACAGACTTTATGAATCAATAATTACGAACTTGAAAACGCTATAGGAAATTCACAGCAAACCCCTTGCTCTTTTCCCAGCTGGAAAAACCCACAGTACCAAAAGGGTCGTAGACGAAGTGAAAGGTCGGAATTGTAAATTGACGACAAGGTACAGTAAGAGAAAAAAATAATAAGAAAAGGACTCAACCAAGGATTATACAGTGAATATAACTACTAAATTAATTAAAAACTAATTTAGATTATTTATCTGGTTTCGATAGTTATCTTTACTATAATCCCTTAGTCGAGTCCTTTCCTTACTACTTTTCTCTCAGTCCTTAGAGTGGGCCTCGTTAAGTCCCACATATTAAGGTCGAAGAAAGCTACCCCCTCCCCCTCCTACCCCTACTTAGTATCCACCAACTAAGTACCTATAGATATACCTATATATATTCAATCCACCTGATCCTACGGAGAAGTTGGAAGTCTGAACGAAGCTACCCTACCTTATTCTACACTCTACTCACCCAGAGCTACAGTAACTAATTGCAAAGCCACTCTTCGGTCTGACCCAGTAGGTACGTACCTACTTGAATAGCCGGTTTCTCCTATTCTCGTTCGAGTCAGCCAAATTCCTTTAGGTTGGTAAGAGGGGGCTGAAGTCACGGGGGCGGGGTAGGAGTAAATTCTCTTTTTTTAGGTCCTTAACAAACTTTTTCCCGGATGCTGGGAAAGTTTTCGGGTGATTTTTCATCGACTAAGGTAATCTTCGGGTCCTACCGAATTCACTCCGATGCTTTCTCCTCTCTGCCCTTTTATCTATTCTCTCTTTCCATCTATATATATATGTATATAGTGTATGCCGTTCTTGGCCGACGTGTTCTGTTCTGATTTATTTCGGTCCCGAATCCCGCTTGGGTTTCGATTTAATTTATACGGTTACTTTGGCAGTTCGCTCACGTAGACGCCGTATAAATTAGACTCGGATCAATTTCCCAACGCCTTGGGAGTGTATTTCATTTTTTTTTTTTACGGTTGCCACTCCCACCAATCGCTATTACGCCCTTAGTTTATACGTGTACCGTGAAGACCACCCCATTCCCTCTGCTACTCTCTTACTCAACAAAACACCCTTACCCCCAGAATGTAATTGCGAAATGGTACCCCCTATATACAGTATAACCCATATACGTTTGCGGCGAAGAAAATTAATTTGTTGACTTAATTGTTTGCTCGTAAGTCCAATCCTCCGTCGCCATTGCGTAACACTGTTTTCGTTTACGTCGCGCCGATGGTTACGCTTTTTCGCGCTCTAATTTGAATTTCACCTTTTTTTCTTTCTCCCGCCATTAAACGAGGCGCGTCAAAAGCGCGCGTCCCTTTTGCCCGAGCCCTTTGCCTGCTCGTCAAGATTCGTCAAGTGACTCGTTACGTAATAGGTGCGCCTCGTATATCAGTGTTTACGCGAATTTTCATTACTTTTCAGACCGAGTGTTTCTCTTGGGCAAGGTGAAGTAATTACGATCGGCATGTAATTGCTCGTTGCGGTAATTAGATAGCTGATCCATTACCCTCCCCCCCGATGGCGGCGACGATGGCTACGACCAATGGCTGCCGGGTATACTCTCGGAAGGGTTATTTTAATTCGGGAAACGTTAATCACCGTTGAAACAAAGGACGTTTTAATTGGTGGCTTTAAATCTTGTCGCTCGTAAACGATCGGCGAAATTCGTGGATAAACGTAATTTTTTACCTCGTTCGTTTAGCCCTCCCCCACCCCCCTTCTTTCCCTGGCACCGATGGCATTTATTACGTTATACTTTGGCCTCAGCCGTCGTTCGCCGCCATTGCTCTTCCTTCTGTGTCCCTACTCGGTCTCCCCTCTTACTCCCCTCTCCCCTTGGTCCCTTGCTGCCGCCATTCTTGACTTTACCCGAAGAAAAGGGAAGTCTTGACGTAATGGAAAATTACGTGTACCAGATGCGTAAAAGTTTACTAATGGAATGCCATGATGTCGAGGGAGTTTCGAAAATAAATTTCATCCGCCATATTTCTCCTTTCGCATTGTCCGATTGGGCGCGCGGTCGGGTGTCCCTGGGCCTTAGGGTGACTGCCACTCACAGAACGTTCCTGACAGTTTGGTAACTGCTGAACTTTTGGGTAATAAACGACGCGTTGGAATTTTTCGTTTTTTTTTTTATTTTCGTTTTATTATTTCTCGTCGTTTTGCGTTTAATGTCCCGCGCGTTATTATTGTTGTTTTTGGTCGAATGATTCCGGGTGAAAATTGGGCAGATTCGTTTTTTTTTTTTAACGGCGACCGCGTTGCACGTTTATCGATGACGGGAGAGCTTTAGGTCAGATTTTTTTTTATTTGTCTCGTTTTGACTTGCGGAAAAATACTTGCGTCACGCTTATTTTCGCGGTAAACGAACGACGCCGATCTAGTTCAGTGACTTTGCGTCATTCGCTATTTTGCCATGTGCTATTTCGAATACGAAAAATATGCATAGTCGTGTTTGCGATGATTCTCCGCGATGCGTGCAGACGTCAGGATTAATTTTATATCGCGAATCGAATTTTCAGTGTGACGTATTTTTGGGATATTAGCAAAGGGTTAAAGTTAATTTCGATGAAAGCGACCGACTGTGCTTTCATATGGCGGTTTGGCTTTAACGGGGGTTTTGCCGTTAGTGCAATTTTATTATTAAATTTTCATATTACAGCTGCGTCGACTGACGCGCCCCTTTATTAATAACGCAATTTTCCATCGTGACGTTAAAACTAAAAGCGCGTTTACACGTACAGCCGATATTCACGTAAAACAGATTATTTTCGTATCGACTGACGCGTCTCGGATTTCGACATTGGCCGGATTTCGTTGTCGCGGAGTGCGGTCTCCCGGAATGAAAGAAACAAATTGTCAGCAGTGTGTACTCGCCCTAAAGCCGCTTGACCGTCTCGACAGGATCGTTTGTTAAGTTCTCGTCGAAATACTTGAAATCCAATATGTAGCTGCTGGACTTGTTGTCAGGCTTTCATGAAATATTTATCGTTTTACTAGAAAAACCGATGTTTTTCCTGATATTCCAAAAGATTCTTCAGAACCTTCCTTGTCACTTATATTCACTATTCTCAATCTATACAGTACCCTATATATACACTACTCCTCTCTTTATATATATATATATATTGTTTTCCATGAGGATATAATACTTCAACATACTGGAACCCCGCTGGCTTCTACTTACTTTTATTTTTCTGTAACAGTTCTATGAGTTTCTCTCTCTCTCTCTCTCTTTTTCTTTCTTTCTCTTTCTTTCTCTTTTCTCCTCCTTCTCGGCAGGACACAGACGATTGCTCTCCACTGCGAAACTTTCACGGTTCTCGGCTCTTCTCGTCGCTTCGCTTCGCGTCTGTCGGCAAGGAGCGTTCGATACTTCCAAGGAATATCCAGTTTCGTTAACTTCACGGAAGGAACTCCTACCCTCGTCGGTGCACCGGTGCAGCAGTGCAAGGAGTGCAAGCACCGAGGAGAACCCTTATCGAGCCAAGAGGCGCACTCGATTATTACATTCTAGACGGAGGAACAGAGAAAGCTTTACGAAATAGAATCTCAGCCTCGTCTGCGATGATTTCGTGTACCTGGAGGAACGCAGAAAGTGGAGCAATTTTCTGTTATCAGTAAATGGCTGGGTTATCATTTCCCATTTCGACTACCTATATACAAGTATATATATATACACACACATAATACTCGTCCTGCACCAACTGCTTCAGTGCACTCAGTATCGGCATGGACAAGGGTTGGGTTAAGTTAGTGGTCGTTATACCGGAAACTGGTAACTGGAGTCCCCCCCCCCCCCTCACGACTCCCTTACCCACCAGCGGGACTAAATCCTTATCAGGCGAATTGGCAATTCCCTCGAGGGTCGTTGCACGCAGCTGCACTTTGCACTGGGCGTCCCCCCCCCTTCGAGTCTCGTTAAATGCTTTCATCCTACAGGACTATCTTTTTTCTCCCCCCCACCCCTTTCTCTTCTCATATTGCCCATCACGCCATCCTGGACGCCATTCGCTCCAGAAGAGGTTTTCACGTGAACTAAGTTGAGGATCCAAAAGTCTATGACATTGAAACACATACCCACTCTTGTCTGGCTACTCGAACCTTTGAAACGTCCTGTATCTCTGCTTACGGAGTATCCAACAGCCGCGGGCGTCATCTGCAACGAATTACTGATAAAATTTCAATCGTGCTATAGAAAGTTCTCTCGCCGTCTTATGCTCTACTTCGTAGAAATTGGATCGAGTTGCTTGGATTAATAAACCCAATGAACGAGGAGTCTCGGCCAAAGACAAGGAAGACCTTATTGGACGAACAGAAAACTCTTTATTACGTCCTCTCGATGATACTGACAAGACTGATAAGGAGAGAGGAATATTTAATTATCTACACTAAAAATCATACGGATAACGAATTCTAGAGCGCTGTTGGAACACTCAATCATTTGTCCCGTATCACTAATAATTATTAATCTTCCGCGTTATCACTACTCGGCGATACATTCCAGAGATCAGTTTATATACCCATTGACTTAATTTACCTACGTGCTCGTATCTATCTTACGTTTACACAAGGGTATCCGGTTATCATCGCACAGAGCGTTATCACCAAAGAATCTGATATGTTTCGCAAAGATATTTGTCTGTGACAATTTCTGCTTGATTCTAATTCTTTTTTTTAACAACTTGGTCCATTTTCTCTGGAATTTCTCTCATTCGCCCCTCCCCCTTCCCCTTTCCCACCAGTCTCAATTGTTTCCCTGATATTATCGTAACTCCAAAGAATAACCCAGCTCGGTCTCGTTATCGCGGCAGAAAGTGCATTTATCCCGTTTCGAAAAGAAGCAGCCAGATTTCTTCCTTTCTGAATTCTTTTCTTCACCTCCTCCCGGACCTTATCCGCCTTCACTCAATGCAACCGGCTAACGATCCATTTCCAAGAAGCCACAGTCCTATCTATCCACGCTATGCTTTCTTGTATTTCATTTTCCACCATTTCCTTTATTCTCCTCCTCGGCCGAAGGCTTTCGGTCGCGCGTCCATTCTTTTCTCCTTTCTCTCTCTCTCTCTGTTTCTCCTTTTATTCGGTTCCGTTGAACAGGAGGGGGAAGCAGCTACGTCACGTTTCCGGCGCTGGTCCAGGGGGGGAGTGGCAGTGTCCAACAATAAAACCTGCGAAATAATAGACGGATTTCAAAGAACATTTCTGACACCACTTGGCGATGGCGTTACGTGTTTCTTTCGTTATCGAAAGAAACCTTATCGATCGGCTAGTATCTGAAAAGTCTTTGTTCTCGCGAGTATCATATATATATATATATATACAATTGAAATTTGACGAGGGAAGAATTTCTTTGATTGTTCCGAGTGTTTATTGTCTTCGCGAATATTATATTCGCTATAATTGTTACGACGGAAGAATCCTATCCGTTATTATTGGGTACAGTCCGTGTCGAGTATTTTATAATGCCGAAGGAGTTTGGGAGTTACCGTGGGACAGCTTTTATTTTTCTAGTTTCCAATAGTCACTGTCTGGACCTTTTCCAGTACTTTGCGGTTACGGGTAGTGCTGTTGGAAAATTGTCTTAGGGAGAAAAGGTCAAACTTTACTTACTTGCGTGCTCTCCTTTCGGTTTGACCTTTTTACGCACGTGTCAAAAACGTAAAGGCTTGGAGATAACCCAGTTGGCTTTGTGATTCTGTGCGATTTGATCTCCCCCCCCCCCCCCAGCTCTCCCTCTCTCTGTTACTTCGCTTATCTAATCTTTGACTTTTCTCATCTTTTTTACAGCAGTGACGTTTTCTCCTTTTTTTTCCTTTTTTTTACTTCTTCACCCTCTCTCTTTCTCTCTCTCTCTCTCGTACCATGTACCAGTCACGCACTAGTTATCCTCCGATCTGTATTAGCGTGCTAGTACAATCGCTGCTGGGTTGTTATCTAACGAGAAATAAAGAGAGATAAAAGAAAAATATTCGCGCGTCACTCGTGGCTGTTATCTGAGTTAAAGTTTTTGGTTTCACAGTGATCTTATATGGGGGCATATTATATATACAGACCTTATACGGAGAGGGAAAAAACTAGAAAAATCCATAATTTTCCTTTTAACCGTCTGTGCTCTGGTCTCTTGACCGAGAGATGTATTTTCACGAATATTTTTCTAGTCGGAGACCAGAGAGACTGTAGACAGATCAAAGATGGACCACTGAGAGACTTCAGAGAGTTTCCATTTCAAGAGCAGTTGAAGAATAATAATTTTTACTCGGGTATCTAATATACTTCTTAGTCGTGTCGCGGAGCTCGTTTGTTAAACATTGACTCTTCGTTTCCTGGTGTTATTATTATTACTGACCGTCTGCTTGTTTTTCACTTACAGATATCGCTGAGTAAAAGCAAAGTGCCGGGAGAATAATCATCAGGACAAAGAAATCATTATCCACTGGAAGTCATCGCACTTGGTATAGGACTAACGAGAAGACGATAATAATCGATTTTGAATTTTGAAAAAAATCACGTTCGGACTTGCAAGAGGAACTGTCGAAAATCTTTATATCGAAGATCGCAAAAGATGATGACCAGGATGCTGCTTCAGGAACCAGGATGGAAACTGGACCGGAAGGGCTCGGCCCTCTTCCTCAGAAGAGACAGTTCGCATCTCAAGAAGGCCAGAGTCTGTTTCCGGTGTGACGTGGAGGTACGCGAATTCGAGAGGGACGAAGAGTATACGATCGAAACGGAACCGGAAGCTGCTGCCAGCCCTCTGGCGATGTGCGCAAGCTGCTTGGCTGCCCTTTGCGTCACTGTTGTACTTCCCTGGCTTCTGATTGGCGGCTAAGATTCAAGAGATCCTACTGCTTCGCGGCGTGTGTTGGTGTGGCACAGAAACAGGATGCAGGGATCTACCGGAAGTTACGATTCGGAGACTTACCGCAAGATGGCCATACCCATCGTTCGAGGTCCCGGGTCCTTCTTTTCTACAGTCGACAAGGATTTGAAATATCGACTTGAGTACTTCTGAAGAAACGGAAGTATCGCTATGGATACAATGGGCACTTCCGGTCGTGACTACTCCAGTCGAAGTTGAAATATCTTCGCCATTGCCGACTGAGTGACTGACTGGCTGATTTATTGGCCGCTGAAATAATTCTCAAGGCGACTGAGTCTCTCTTGGGAAATTCCGTTATTCTCTTTTTCGCCATCTTTTCTTTTATTATTATTGTTATTCCCTTCCGTCAGATCCTCTCTACCTGTTTGACTTACCCCAACAGAATTATTCAATTACTTTGTGTTGGATGTGAATTTACGAAATTTACCAATTGATATTGATATAGGTAATCGATTAGGAGGTGGGGATGATTTTTTGGAAAAAAAAATCTCAATCCGACTTGAAAATAAATGGACTCACCCAAAAGGACTAACAAAGTTTTCCTTATCCAGAGAAGTTCTGTTTATCGATTAATCCTCTTCTCGACTTTTCTCTCGCCACATCTTCTTCTTCTTCCTCGTGCTCGACCATCGAAGAAAGTTTCAAGTACTTTCTCTCGAAAGTACCAAAGATAAGATTCCTCGGAAAACTATGCCCGGCAAGTTTCTTTATCTTTGCGTATCTCGTTCGACAAACGTAAGCCGGCGCCACGGAGAAAACATTCTTTTCTAATTTCTTCATTTCTTTCCTTTTATCCTCCAACTCCTCCTCTCGCCGCTATTTACGAACTTTCTCGAAGGACAGTCCTGAGAATCCAATTTTACGTGGAATACCAATCGCGAATATATATATATACCCCCTCCCTCCCCTCTCCTCTCTCCACCATAACAAAAACGCGAAACAGGATACTCAGAATTCAGCGAATCGAGAGAAGTCTTCTTCGTCTCATTGAAGGAATAGGAATGAGGGAAGCTCGACGAATGAGAACAAAGTTCTTCTTTCTTTCTTCTTACGACTGAAAGAAAAGAGAAAAGACAAAAATATACGCAATCAACGGTTTGTTCAAGCAGGACAAATATTTCCTATTGTTCGTCGAAGAATCCAAGACGATAACCTCGTTCACATAGGTGCAGACGACACTTATGAATATATTGTATAACCTCTACTACGCCCAGACGTAATTAGGTCATATGTGAAAAGTTCGTGTACATGATCGATATATTTATTTATATTTCTAATAAAACGTCAGTAACGTCTCTTACGATTAAAATTTCTTTATTCCTCCTTTCATCCCATTCTACGTATACTGCCTGTCCGTTCATCCCCTAACGAAGGTAAAGACGAAAAAAAATTTTTAAAAATTTATTTTCCAAAATTCCCTCTACAAAATTTTGCTAATATCGTCATTTTGTCTGTCCAGTGGATAAAGAGCTTGTTAAATGCACCTGCGATGAAAACTTTTTTCACGCAAATCCGACGGCCTATCTGTCTCCGCCACATACGATACACATATGCGCGTACATACGTACCTGAAGTTACATACTAAACAGACAGTCGAAATACGCAAAAATATGCGCATATCGTATCGCGCGACAAGACGCGGCAATTCAATTTTCCAAAGTCCTATAAATATGCAACGTGCGTGGACCCACGTCGAATTTGATTGGCCAGCCGGACGTTGTTTTTTATTTAAATACTCCAAGTCATATTATTATATGACTTCGTCATATTATTATATGACTTCGAGTATGTATCATTGTTATTACTTAAGTAAACAGTTATCGAACGCGTGAAATCGATCAGCGTATAATAAATTACGTATAAAAAAATACCAGTTCCCTCAGACAGATAAGAAAATAATTGACAACACTACACATAAATTCGCGTATACGATTTTTAGGAGTTTTACAAAATTTCGATTTTACGATTAAATTCCCTCGAGAGATCTTTCGTACTCGATCAAATCGTTCGTCCTATAATGGCCGCCATTGGCATTGCAGTCAGTTGGGACTTGGACGCATCTGCAACTGGATACGTCTAGTCCCCCTCCCCCCACCTCTATTTTACGACCCTCCACAGTCTAAGTCTCGTATTTCGTGCCGTCAAGGTTTCCACACTGAGTATCATATATAAATACAGAGACAGATAGAATAGAAGCGTAGAACGTGTCTCGAAAACAGCCCCGTGGCCGCCATTATGAAGCCCAGCGTAATCAGTCGTGCTGCTAGGGAGTAAAGTCTTTATTCGCGGCCATATTGTAGCCAGAAAGAAAGAGTGGACGTTGAATAGAAAGAAAAAAAAAAGAGAGAGCCAAGGTAAAACAGTATTACCGACAGAGCCATTGAAAACAAAAAATATTGGTTATGTATTTTCATTCCTGTTACACCGATCAGAATTATGTTTCTCTTCTGTCCCGACAACAACAATGGCGCTCGGGTTCTTTTCTGCTGACTGGATACAAGCTTTACCTGAGGATACACCATTTTGTTTGTTCTGCTTTATTAAGAATCATAAACACTACCTTCCACGAATATTTAGACGATGCCCTTATATTGCTGGAAAGACTTAGTTTTCGATTCTTCTTTCCTTTGCTGTTAAATGCATACGCCATTTTCTTTTTGTTGACATTATACGCGTTATTAAGGTCACTTTGCTTCCTGAAAATCCTTTTGGGCAACAACCCTGTCATTTTGTACGAAGCAAATATTTCGTTGTTATTTTGTATCTCTGTCCTTTGTCATTCTTTTTCTTTAACGTCTCTTCGTTTATCAATCCCTTTTTAACCCTCTAGACCCGTTTTTTTGCCTTGCCTACCCAAATAAGAAGGAAAAAAAATGTTCCCGCTCTTTCACTGGATAAACGCTATACGAGAGGTGCTTTTTTCATTGAAAGCGAATCGTCTCTATCCTTTGGCACCTATCGCACATTCGTCCCTAACCCCCTACTCCACCCCACCCCGTCACCCACCACCCGGGGGCATATGATTTACACCGATCTACAACCTTTGGCAACCTTCGCATCAGCTCCGCATATAACAAGCAAAACCATTCTAGAGCTTGCGGATACCTCAAAGCACTTTTCCAAGCGATTCTGAAAGCGTTTCAAAGGCGAAAGGTAGAGTTATATGCCCGCCGGATGTACTTGTTGTGTGTAGAAAGAAGAAGGGAATGAGAGAGAGAGAGGGGTTGTTACTGAGTTTGATGGAAAGGAAGCTTAGGGGTTAGTTCACAATTCTTTTCTACCGTATAGGGGGTTGCTGCTGGTACTTTATTCCTGATTTGCGAGATTCGTACGATGACGTCGAGATAAGATTTTTTTATGATAAGAATACGTTACGTTTATTAATGGTCATTGTGTTGCGGATTTATGGATTATTCTTTTGTACTTTTAACTATAGATTTATTCGTGATGGCGTGGATGGTATTTACCTTGATTACTTGAGGGATGTTCGACGAGTTGGAGCGACAGGAACGTCTAATTCACTGATAATTATTCTAATGATAAAGGGGTTGGCCTTGTAGGAGCAATGAAAGTAGGGTCTTGTTTGTTACGACGGGAATGGAATATTAATTTAGGTATTATTCCGTCGATGACAGTTTCGTTTCTTCGAATACTGTATCATCTTCCACGCGTTGGGAATTTTGATAATGGAAATTAAACGTGTCCCACCCCTCGGCGTTCTATATTTGCCGTTAAATTGACTTCAGCACGCGATACACGACGTGCTTAAGTTATAACCACTTTGTCGACAGATTGATACGAATTGCCTCCAGTTATGTCCAATCGGTGAGACTTTAAAAATAGACGCGTGATCCCTCTGTCGACGTTTCGCTGAATTTTCGACGAACGAGTTTCTCGGTCGGTAACCATTATTCGTACCGTCGGTAACTCACTTCCCACATTACCGATTGAGAGACTAGTGTTCGTAAGTGGTAGCATCAAGTTGCTTCAAAACTTCTCTAGATGGCGATCTGTCATATCTATAAATTTTACCACGGGATACTTAATACTATTTTACGTCTAAAATTCGATTCTAGGCAAATATTCCAATTGTACATTTTCACAGATATATCTTCTTTTGTACATCAATTAATCGAAACCTCACTGACGCGCTACCTTCGCGTAGAAATTTGAAATATTTTCTAGTTCATTGCTCCCGTTTTCTATGGACGAATTTCGAAAAAGACTCGTTACCAAAATATCGCTCCCCACGTCCAATGTTTGGACTCCCGAACGATGCATAACATTAAATGAATAACGACCAAGAGGGAAGGTGCAACTTCCGCTCACGGAAATATATGAGGATAACACGTGAAACATACTGAATATAAAAGTCTGTTAATCCGTAAAGTTTTTCCTCCTCTAATTTGTCTTCTCCTCTGTTACAGCTACCGGATCTGGATAGCCTCGACGAAAAGGTGAGTGAAGGAATACAGGGAAGACTCACTGCCGTGTCAATTAATCATCCAAGAACCTGTTAATTAATCAGGTCGCACCAAGGCAATTAATTGAGCCGTAATCAAATCTAGTCAAACGTGCTATATACAAATATTCTAATTAAAAAAAAAGAACAAAATATCCAACAGAAATTCTGTACCTTCTTTCTATACTCCTATTAAATATCGTCAACGCACGTGCCTCCGTTATCCAATCAGAAGACGTAAACGTTTTTTCGTTCCACTTTTGAAACACCTGCCGAAAGAATACATAATTATTTACATTAGACCAATTTTATATTATCATATACGGGACACGGATGATTTGTTAAGCTGGGCGACATTGTAGAGTCGATTTCCACGCGTGCCGCTTTCGCAACACTCACCGGCCCTTCGGTCGCTGATCCCACGGGATCGTAACACGAGACGGATCGTATCTTTAGAATGTGCCGTCCTCCTGTGGAAATCAGCCTGTACGAATATCCGTTATGGAAATTGACCAATGGATTCTTCGAGAGGAGTGGGGAGGGAGGGCCATAAAATAAAACAAAAAAACACTCGAAGACAGTACGTAATAAACGTCAGTCTATTTTGAAATACTTGTGTGTAGACATAAACCAAAATTTTTTTTAAAATGGCACGTACCACTGTGACGAACTCATTGGTTTAATATTCTTTCCGGGAATGACTTATCGCGTTACTTGGAAGTTACGTGACCGTGGTCAGGATCGTCTGTGTCAGCATGCACGAGGAACCATCACGAAACGCTGATTGACTATTTTCTTTTTTACAAAGTTGCTAGAAACTTGCTGGAACATTTCCAAGTATCTTATCTCGCGATAAAATTTCGAAATTGCCAACTATTCTCTATATTTAGTATACACTGTTATCGGTATACGTATAGCGTCTCTTTTAACAGTCGCTACAGTATACCACCGCGTCCCGTTACTTCGTCCAATTTGTTTAAGAAATCATCACTTATCTCGGACGATCTGGACCTTCCAAGAAGCCAAGTTCAATTCGCTATTACGTCGACGATCAATTTCCGTTTATATCCTCTGGGGGTTAACGACTCTTTCGCAACGTCAACCGGCCCTGAAATTGCACTCGATTGATTCCTATACAATAGATCCATTCTCCGTTCGATCTCCCATACATTGTATTCCATATACAATGCAGCATCCCTGGACCACGTAATCCTATATGCTATATATTTATCTAAATTCACTCACCGATTACAATTCTCTCAACAATCTTATTTTACTCTCTTCCATCGTGCATCTCGTTTCAGATAAAAAATAAAAATATACCAAGTGGACCAATAGCCATTCCTTCAAGACTCCTTGATTCAAGGACCCCCCCCCCCCCTTCCCCCTGCCCCCCAAAAAAGATACGTTACAGCACTGATAACTCTGCCAAAGAGGGCGACTATCGTTCACTGTCCACTTGAGTGTTTTGCGCGTGTTTAATGTCCAAGATGCTTATAAAGTAACGGCGCAGCATCCCGCGCACTCTACGGATTTGGGTTAACGTCTCTTGGCACCGTCTTATGCAATTGAATCGCGTCATAGTTAATTGTCGCGTTAATTTATTGACACAGGTGCAGGCCGTACAGTGATCATTATTCTTACACTGATTTATCGATGATATAATCGATATGATATCGATGATAATCGATACTGCGGAAACGATATTCGAGCTCGGACGTTCGATGACGTCAGAGGGCTCTCCGGATGAAAAATATAAACGAAATATCAAAGCCACGAGATAAATGATACCAGATGATGTTTGCTGCTTCCTATTTAAATGGCCACGCGTGACCTTGAACGTCTAATGGATCCTCGAGTAGAAAATTGAGTTTGCAAATTTTCAATGCAAAATCATTCGCGGTTGTTTCGCGTTGTGACGTCACACGGGGATACTGGGTGTCCAGTTGGTTAATTGGGCGCGGTCGACGGCTGTGAAATAACAGAAGATACGTAGAGTTAATGTTTAGTTCGAGTTAGAAGCCCGTTAGAAACTTGTTTTTCGCTGGGAAACGACGCGGAACGTGAAAAATTCAACGGAAGCATTATATATATATATTATATATAATTATACATTATATGTGTATGTATATAGATATATAATGATGGTGCAATCTTTATAGATATTATCGCATATGGAAAGCATTAAAGATTTTTCTTATTTATAACGTCGTATAGGTTGTGCACGGTGAAAGAAGTACATTAGAATTACATTAGAAAAGTAATGGAGGAAGTGGAAGAGGCAGAGACGCGAGAGGATGGCTCTGCGAAATATCTGTGTCAGAGAACGAATAGCCTGCCAGATATGCCGTTGTTGTAAACAGGATGGAATTTGCATGCATATTCAAGAGGGAACAGTCGACAGGCCACAAGGCAACGTCGCGGAGGCTGCGTTTAATTCGTAGCAGAAAATTCGCAGTTTTTCCACGTTACGATGCTTTGGCGTAAATTTTGAAGAAAAAAAATTTCCTAATTGTCGTAGCGAAAAATTGTTATCGAGGTAACGTAAAGGAAAAAGGAAACAGATAACAAAGTCCAAGGATGCCATAGGAGACGTGGAAAAAAATAGAAAGATTTCGAAAGTTGTATTTTTTTCTATTTTTCATTTTTTTCTACTTTCTCGAAAATCTTCATTTTTTTTCTCACTGCTTTTCCATCGCTCCTTCGCTCTTCAATGATTTTTCCCGCGGCTCGCAATGTCTGGCACAGCTCGTACGTCTTCCACTTAAGATTCCCAAGCTCGTTCTCTCGCACATTATGTGCAAATTTGCACGCACGGCATATAAAGTAACTAGTGTGTGTATACATGCATACGTTTAGCCAGTCGTATTATAGCAGTTACCCAGTAAACAACAGTGATTGCCAAATCGCGGCTGCTATTAATACTTGATGTACGGAAGATCATTTGCGTAATGACACCTATATATGTACATACACGCCAGCAACCAACTAGACGCGAAAAAAGATATTCGCGCCTAAAGAAAACCCTAAGAGAACTTTTCCCATGCTTTGTGTACACCTCGATGTGTTCCACGGTGAAAATTAATGTCTGATCCACAATCGTGGCTTAAGTGCTTATTGTGAGCGGGATCCGTTGGGAGGAGATTAGGAAACGTTAAGAAAGTTTCATTAGGCAAGCTTCAGCTTTGCTAAGAGCATCCGGAAAATCTCCAGCCAATTTTCCGCAAGTGTACCGGATAATTCTAATGGACGGGATTTACGTTGTCTTCTCAGCGCTAATAATCGCGTTTCTAATTAGTGCTGAGTTTAGGATGCGATTAGAAGAGTAGTAGTGGGTCACTGCGGTTAGGACAGTTGAGGATGTGGTATGGCGATTTCAAATTATTGCTTTCTAATCACTCTGGAAATTTTTTTCTCTTAGCTATTTTATATATATATATTTTTGCAATGAAAAACGTCTTCGATGCTACAACTTAAAGACGTCAGAATGACGTTTACGCGGTGCGTGGGTTAGGAGTACGCACCTGGAAAATTGTCAAATTCAAATTGGTCTCCTTTGGTCACTTCCGGTAACAGATCTTTTTGATACCTGAATGCCAACTGTTAGAAATAATTCATAGTCCGTGTATCTTCTTGCAGTCGTACAATCCATTAGCTATTTAACACTCGACGTAACTTACGTTATTTTTCACGTGAAAAACGTTGATCACGGTCGCGGCCTAGGCCACAGCATTTAATACAGAGCTTAGTATGCGGATGGACTTGGCCAGACTTATGAGAGTACGTAAAATTCTTCTAGCTCTCAGCCGGATTTGCGTATAGACAATATTTAGCTAGTGTTACTCTGACTTCTTTGATTTATGAGAATCCACGCGCTCCTCGGTGCCTTGAAAAGTAATGGACGGTGGTTCCGCCTAGGTGGACCTTGAGAAGACGAAAACGATAGATTACAGATAGATTTTTTTTTTACTCTAGACAGACCTCCCCTCTGTTGTCTACATATAATAAACTCACTTACTCGCCCATTAGGATTTCCACAAATAGAAATTCCACTCGATCCCAAACAACGTTATTGATAAAGTCAAAACACAATATTCAAAGAATTAGTTAATAACCTTCGTCGTATTCCGTCTAGGCTGTGTCTTACCAATGTAATAATATTCCACAGGTTCGACAGCTCCATTTTCATGTAGCACTACGCGAAAGAAAAGTTATCGAATAAAAGAGTGTGAAAATAATGAAACGATAATAGAAATGACAGCGGCGAACGTATTCGTAGTATAGAAAGAGGAAGAAACGTAAGCAGGAGTGTCGCGAATTCAGAGTTGTTTTTGTTTGCAGGAAGTGGCGCCAAAGTGTCAGTCCTCTCCACGTGTAGCTTTCGGCGTGTTTGGCTATTCTGCGTATATCCCTTCTGTATGGATATATATATTAACACACTGATATATTCACCAAAACATTTATAGTATGCTTCCCATGGTTCGTTGGGCGAATGCCAGTTTATTAACGATTCAAGGATACGTTTCGTGCGGGAACACGCGGAGCCGCCATGTAAAAAGTTTCGCATAAGTCCCGCGGCGTGGCGCCGCGATCGCCCAACTGTCAATTCATTTCGAATGTAGAGTCTTTTGAATTTGAATGAAATTAAATTTCTATTAATTGACGTCTCAGGTAGTATTAAGAATTTAAATACCATAACTCTTATGATCTGGCTGGATCCTTTAACCAACGGAAGTAAGTACGGAGGAACTGACAGTTTTTATATATGGATTGTTTCGAATTTGCCGAGCGATCCCGAGCATGATCGACCTCTCCCGAGAAACCGTACAGGTTGATAATTTTATCTGTACGTTATCCAGGAATACTTTTCCATTAAATATCTGTGTACAGAAGGAATGGTATTTATTGCGATTATTAATATTATATACAGTGAATTTGTCTTAATCGTATCGAGCGAGCTACGTGTATTGGGGCATATCAATTCTTTCAATACCGCACAATCACTCGACAGGCGATTAGAGACGTGTACGTTAGATATATATTTTTTTTTGTCTGTAAACATCTGGAATATTTTTGGTCATCCGAATTTCTTCTCCCTGTCGTTCTTCGTCCGCGTGCTTCGTTATTATCTGTATACACGTGGTGATACGCGCGACACCGTTGCCGCAGCCGTGGGTCGTTATTTTAACGATTTAACGTTCAACCCGAGTCTTTATTCACGATCCCAAAATTCCGTGTCAGTGCGAAGAACGAAAAGAGCAAAAAGAAGAGAACGAAAAGATCAAAATAGTAGTTTCAACAAAATATTACAACGCGAGCTTGACCGCGCACGTGATGCGCGCGTGTCGGCCTAATTTTTCGTCATTTTTATTAGCAACGCGTAAAAAAAAATAGTCGGTTAAACGTAATTTGAATTATTAAAAAAGAAAGAAAAGAAAGACAAGAGTATCGTCCCGCCTAATTTCGCGTCATAAAATCAGATATCGATCGCAGAGATCCAATTGAACGCGACCGCAACGTTGTGAAAACGCTAATGGAAATTGAAGTTATCAACAAAGAAAAAAAAAAAGAAATTACGAGTCTCGAACACGCGTAAATGAAATTCAATCGATCTAATCTCACGGAGGTCACAATGGGTACCTCGAAAATATCCATAATAACGTACTTAAGCACCTAAACTGTACAATGTACCGCGTTAACCCTATTAAACTCTATCTGGTTGAATTTTCATATCGCGAGAATCGCTCGCACGTGAACCTTGCGACTGGGCCAAGTTCAGTGCGATTAAATCGCGCGGTGCCAACGTAACGATCCAACAATAGAAATTCGTATATGGGCAAGAACTGTGCACAATGGGAAACGTAAGACGGGCAAAGATCAGATCGTTAAGTTTATCGTTATACTTTATCAAGAGACTAAAGTCTGCCGTCAAATTTCCATTTGTTCAGTATTGTAAACGCACCAGGTTGTCTTGAATATATAGCGAATCTCTAATAGGTGGATTGCTATGTGTCATATATATATATAATATACTGTAACGGATTATTATGTAGATCCCTACGCGAATCCCTTTCCCCTCACAATCCGATGGCCCCTACTTAACCCTCAATTCGTTGGGGGCCAGGTGCCTTTCGGCACCAGCTCGATACTCCGAGCCTTTTTATCGTCACCAGGAGTCCTGTCGACCGGTGGGTCCCGCTAGCTCCTATCCCTGAAAGGTAGAGGGGAACATGGGGGTGGGAGAGGGGAAGCTGGAGCGATCTCTGATAAATGAGATACACAGTGGCTATCTTAAATAAAAATTCCCATATATTACGAATGCTGTGAACGAGTACAGTCTAATGAGGCCTGGCGAGTGCGACTGTATACAATTCAAAATTCAAACACCCCTCGCGGCCGCGGAGGGTGTCCCGATGGCCGTGTGTTGATTGGCGCGGGTGGCGGCGCAGTCCCGATCTCCCTGATAAGAAGAGATTCCACTCTCGTCGGGACTCACCAAACTCTGTCGTCCCGTCTAGTCTCTCGTCTCGTCCGCCGGCTCTCTCTCCCCTTTGCGTTGGTCCAGTCCGCAGCCAAAATCCGAAACCACAAACCAACGCACCAAATACGAAATCCAAAAACCACAAGAGAAAGAAAAACAGGAGGAAAAGCCGGTTTGTCGATAGATAATTATCCGCCAAAATCACAAAAAATAATTCGCACGTTTGCTAATACGGTCGAAACCAAAGTGGCTTATCTTTCGCCCGAAATCCTCCGGCAGGCCCCGAGGATCCCCGATCTTTTCCGAAGTCCTGAGATCCCCCTTTCGGGCCAGGCGATCCTTTTCCCTCCGCTCCGCGGGGACTACCGTCCCGACGCTCAGCACCGTCGTCACCGTCGTGCCGCGCCGAATTCTCCCGAGTCTTCCCGACTCTTTCCGTAGACTGCTAGGGTTGGCTCGGCCCCTCTGCCCCTCCCCCCTTCGTGGTCCTGATTCCCCCGGACGTCTCGTCGTAGCATCTTGGAACGGGCTGCCCGGCGGGTGCCACGTTACAATACATAATAAATATATGTATACAAATGTTACCAGAGAGGATAAAAATATGTATGTTATATATGGTGACTTATATATATATATGTGTTTATTTGACATTCCTCTCTTTGTTTTCCGTAACACGAGTATAACCGACTGTACCGGAGGCCACTGAGTAAATGATTACATGAGATATATGAGTAAATCGAAGAAACACCTTATGCAACCGATTGTTATTCTGTCGTCAGCCGCGTCAGATTCCGTCTCGGTAGCGACGCGGATCGAACTGTCGTGAACCCTGAGGCCTGTTTACAGATGCTGACAATATATTCGTTGTCCGTCTATCTCTCTCTTTCTCTCTCTCTTTCTCTCCCTTTCTTTTTCTTCTTACACTATTCCCTAGTGCGATAGAAGAAAAGAGAAATGCCGTAAGACGAATCTTTGAAAAGCGCGTGTCGTCACGATCGTATGTGGAATGGCGGGAAAGTCGAAGTAATCCATAACATAGTGTATATATATGTATATATACACTATATATGTATAGTAGGTGCAGCCTCTGTTATCCGGCTCTTTTTTGCTGTGCCCGTTTAACTCTCGGGGCCTTATCAAAACTGCTGTTTGTCCAGCGGACTCGTGTCGGCTCGATAAGGCCTGTTACTTTCAGTTTAGAAGGGCGTGAAAACGCGGCTTTATCACCGCGGGGTTAGTAGGGGTTGCCCGGACTAGATTTCGCTTAAGAAATATCATTGGAGTCGTTGCGATTGATCGTAATGATTTTTTTTTATAGATTCTTTTACCTACAAAATAAGGGATCGGTATGGTGTTTATGCGTAGTCGAATTAAATTAGGGAATTTTTCAAATTTGTTTTTCTGTTTCTGACATCACCGCCTTTTTTCATACGCGAATCGATATAACGTACAGATTTTCTTTTGTTGCGAATCGCCATAACTTATTATACGCCATCGTGACTGTAATTACGCGATAATCAGTCGATTGACCCTATATGACCTCTGATTGTCGTGGAGCGTTAATAAGCGTGTCTTGTGCCACGGTTTACATTCTTTTTAAACCTTTTTTCCAAAACTCTTTTCACGCGAAAATTTCATCTCCCTCGACACTCCGTAATGGGTTCATCGATTTGATACTTTTTTCAGAATTTTTTTTCTTCTTTATTGCCACGAGTCGCACGCTCCCAATCACTTGAGCGTCGTGACGCCGCGCGTCCACGATAAGCTATTTGTCAGTAATTTCTTGTTTCTCGAATTATAATAGGAGTCCGTCATGTCGCGACTCATCGTCACATGTTTAAATGCCGGCTGTGACCCCTATCCGTTATCAGCGCTCATTATTCCTCCATGCATTCGTATATATGTATATCCTATACGCTCGTGCGTGCGTTAACAATAATGTTAAATAATAAATATAAAAGTTACGAGAGCTACGTCATCGCACGGATTATAGTTCAGCCGCGATACCGGGGTCAAACGCCTTATTATCGTTTGCACCACGGCGTACAGCGCAGAAGCGGGACACACGATATATCTATATCTATATAGATATATATATATGCATGTATGATTACATGGAGAAGTATAGTAAACGTATAGCGGATAGTGGGGCATAGACGAAGGTGAAAGAATAGAAAAAACAAAATTTCGAAAATTTATTTAAAGGAAAAATAATAGAAATTTTCAAATATCTGTGAAAGGTTAATGGACTAGAGACAGAAATAACAAAAAAAAGTGTATGATAGAGGGAAGCGTGCTGAAAGAATTTAAAAATTTTAATCAATACAATTATAATTAGCTGATTATAATTAGAATGGATGATTAGAGCTTTAATGAAGCTCCACGTATTTAAAAATGAGGAATGAGCCCTGGCAGTTATCTCGTGACTCGACGGAGACGCTGCAATCAAATGGACCATTTTACAAGCCACTTGTCATCCGTCGCAGCGTTGCGCGAAACTGTGAAATCGTCTGCATTTCTCATGGAGATTCGCCTTCATCGATAACGTGCTGTCGAATCTCGTCTCGGCCGATAATCGACCACGGAGAACGACGTGCAAGTACGGATTACAAGCACGTGTTTTTTTATGACGCAAGTAAGAGGAACAATTTCGCGAAGTAGATACGTATTAGCAGGAAAAAAAAGACAAAGAAAATCCAAGAGATCGCAGGAAAATAATATAACGGTGGTACAAGAAAAACCAAAATAGTTGCGCGAAGTGATCTACGATAGCTATAACTATAAGTGTTGTATCTATGGCTCGTGCATACGTCTACGTAGGAGACTGCGCTAATTTATCTCTTGGCGCTATCTTCGGGCTATCTCAGCTCGAATTATCAGCGAAAAGCAGCAAAAGTAGGTCGCGCGAATTAAAATAGAAAGAAAGCCATACGAAAATATAAATCTCACGAGTGATCCTTACGGGCCGACCCTA
Organism: Pachycephus smyrnensis; assembly: GCA_030142225.1. Taxonomy (NCBI): domain Eukaryota; kingdom Metazoa; phylum Arthropoda; class Insecta; order Hymenoptera; family Cephidae; genus Pachycephus; species Pachycephus smyrnensis. The sequence goes on along the minus strand of JARQST010000338.1, from coordinate 1,324,140 downwards.
TGCTATGGCGCGCTGTCCCCTTTCGTCGAATTTATTTTCGTTCGCCACGTGACTTTTCCAAAGTTACGGACACCGGTGGAAACTGCGAAATTTTAAGAAAAAAAAAAATAGCAAATACAAGTCAACATAATTTGTCGCCTCGTGTAAATGCGTCGCGAGCCGTTGGAAGTCGTGAGAGATATACAAGAAGATGGAAAAAGCAGCGTGGGAACAGACAAGAAAATGGAGGATGGTCACTTGAACACAATGGACCCTAGTTAGTCACGCTAATGATCCTCGTTCGCTAATCAACCTGCTTTGTACGCGTGGAGATGAAAGTACCCGCCCCCCTCCCCCACCCCCACTCCTTACTCCTCTATCACCCTCTCCCACTCCTCCACCCTCATCAAGACTCTTACTGTCTTATCCGCGACACGTGTTCCATACTTTTTAACGCGAAATTATCTTTGCAGCATCCTCCGTTGCCATGGATCTTAAATTTTCGCGGGTTTTTTTTTCTGTAATTTTGACACGACTAACGTCAAATCCCACGTGCATAATTTATGCGCATGCGCGCGAATTATGTAAATAACGTATAATGAGATCATTCACGTACAAAGTCATTTGCGTTTACATTAGAATTCACGATATACATAGCTATACCTGTAAATGCATGCGCGCTATCTGGTGGGGAATGTTATCAATGGTCCATTTCCTCTTCCTGTTTCTCGACGACGACCACCAGTGATCTTCACGAGGACGCTTTGTCAATGTGGCAAGTGCACTACTTCGTGGTACCTATATCCTATATACCCTGTATCTAATATACACGTGCTGTGGATTTTGCGTCGCGTTTGACATTAGGGTCGACGCGATTCGTTTCGCGGGATGGAAACTCTCTCTGTAACTTTGATTACATTGTACGTCATACGCGATAACTTCACGTGGGTTGCGATTGACACTGTATATTTCTTTTTCTCGTCCGTCATCTTTTTATCTCCTTTCGACTTTCCTTCTCGTAGCTTCTGCAATAAATAATTGATAAAGATTTTTCCGACTTTTAGGGACGTTCAGCATTGCATAATCATGACTTTCAGTGTCTGATACTTAACGGTCTGTTAATACTAACATTTATTTTTGGTTAACGTTTAATTCAGCTGTTTAGACTTACCTTTAACTTTTCTAATTATAGATTTTTATCGATCCTTCTATTTTCTCTTATATAATAATTTTTCTAATTTTCATTTTTTTTCTTTCGTACGCTTCTAATATTTTTCAAAATACACGCCGCGTTCGATGGCCGTTCCTTTTACGGCCGAGATAACGTCGTCACCGTGATTAAAGATTCCTGCGCAAACGTCACGACACGGCGCACGTTGTGTTTAATAATAAAGAGAGGAATTCCGTCAAATACATTGAATCTAATGGAAAGCCGGGATAAAATAAGTTCGGGCGCCGGGCCAGTATACTTAGTCAAAATTATTTTTATTTTCCAATCGTCCTCGAGTATATTCTCAGTTGCAAAATGAATAGACCGTAGCTGTATAGTTATAAAACGTGCAGAACGTTGACGCGAATATATAAATAAATATATAACAGTGTATATATAGAATACATCTATTTCTTTTTTTTTTCGTATGAAAGTATCGCCCGAGGCTTCCGTGCAATGTGGCTCATTGACCTCACGGCAAAATTACGTAAGGTCGTTCATGCCAGCGGCAGTCACGCGGTCCAGAAAGACATTGGCATTTCTTCTTTTTTTTTCTACTGTCAACTGTATCGTGTTGACCGAGCATGCCTGTCATTTTACTCCTTAATTTTCGTACTTTAAAAAATTGCCTATCTCGTGCGCGTCTATTTCAAGGACAGGCATACGCAAAATTTTTTACACTGCCTTTCCGACGGTGATAGTCATTTTTTAAAATCATTTTACAAGCCGTTAAACAAAAATTCTTTATCTTGCTTATTTCATCCGTGGCACAAACGATACGTGTTATCTGTCCAGACTTAAAAAATCTCAGTAGTTACAAAGTTACTTATCAAGCAATCCTACCTGGACACACTTAAAGGATACCTAACGCGTATACGAATATGTGAATTTTGAGTGAATAAAAATGTAAAATTTATAAAAATTTCTTTAAACAGTCCAACACCCATAATATCGATAATAATAAAGAAACTTGTTAGAAGCTAATAATACGTGATGGAATTTGCAAGATGGCGCCAGATACCGATCTTACATTGTACCTTATGAGATTCTTGATTCGTTTATAAGGAACAATGGCCTTACTTCCCTTTCTCCTTCTGAAGCAAGAACAGCTTTCTCACGAGATAATCGCGAATCTTTGCTTCCCGTACGCACCTGCGCGTTCGCTGCGTGGGCTGCGTTCTTCCAGGCTTCTGCGAATGACGTCATAGCGTGGGTTAGCATATGTATATATTCGCACACGACATACGCCATTGTAACGAGTATTTCATCAGGTACGAATCCTCTGTACAGATTCTGTCAATATAGCATGAAACGAAGGTACTGCTGAAACAAGGAATATTAGAGATCAGCCATTACCGCGTTCGAGAAGCCGCGTAAACAATGAAAACGGTATCGCCTAACGTAACCTCGAAAATGAAATACGCTAATGATGAAAACACTCGGTGATTCATAACTATGAATATTCAAAATCACTTAATTCCAAACCATTGGATATCATTATCGTATTTTGCTGCCATCGCCTTTAAATTCTCCACGAAGATCCTGCGCGAAATTCAAAACTGATAAATTAAGTCGGTAGTACACAGCGGCACACGTGCCGTCGGTAACCTTGAAAAACATTAAGCCAAATCCATGCGCGTGTATTGACAGCCGAGAAAGGAACTTACATCGTCGTTTCTTTTTCTGTCTTCTTTAGTTTCCATCTTCTTTTTCCTCCTTTTCTTTAACGTCCCGACGTCCCTTCACCGGCCGCTTCGATATCTGAAAAACGTCGAGTGCGTGTCGTCTGCTCGCTTGTCACGGTTTCTATCACGATTTGCAAAACCGCCAACTGTACGTTTGACACGCTCGACTTGGATTTAATTGCAGGAAACGTAAAATTTGGTAACGCTTAAGGTATTCGCGTAAACAGATTTACCAGTGATTTTATGCAGTTTCTTTACGGCGCTAGTTACGCGCGCTTAACTTATAACTAACAGTTTACTTACATGACTTTATGCCCGTATTAGAAAATTGTCTAGAAAATTGCTTATCTAACTACTGAACGACTTCATCTTTTAGGCTTTAGTTTCGCTAGGTTACGGTTAATATGCTCTTGGTGCGTGACCAGAATTACGTGAAACGGAAAACACTGCTGTATTCAGTATTCGCGTTGTTTAGTTGTCAGACGTGACGATATACAATGTCTCGCCTTGAACTCACCGGCGTACTAAATGTTACGGAAAGGAAGCCGGTTTTTCGTTCCGCATTGTTTACGCATTCAAATTAATTTCGTACAAACGTATTCTTGATTAAAGTACGACTTAGCAGTGGCGTGGGTGAAGTAGTTAACAAATCCCACGCCAGGCGGCGCTGCGTCGGTAAATACGTACAGCGCGAATATTTTTCTAGGTTAGATTTCGTCCAGACGCCTTACGTCTACGAAAAAGATACGGCGTGGTATAGCCACGCGTAGATTTTCTGTTTAGTCTCATACATAACTACATATTCATACGACATACATAAAGATTCCTTTATTCACACGTGTTCTCGCACGAGCGTCTACGATCGTCCAATGTGTGCTGCTAATAGATGGCGACGATTCTCGAGATCTTGCCGTGTTATGGTATAGGAGTAGTTCTACGGTGATAATAAAAGAGAAGAAGGACGAGGAACGGAGACAGTGAAGAGAGTGGAATGATAAAAGAAGAAGGGGGAAACACGAGGCGATTCCCGTTGTTGCGTAATACAGCGCGTCAGTCGACCGAGCCCGGAGAGTAACGAGATAAATATTTGAAAAAAAAGAAGGGTGACGGCAGAGAAAGAGGCAAGAGGGGTGGGAGGCAATGGAAGAGAATAACAACGAAAAACAATTTGAAAAATGTACGTACAGAGCAACAGTACGGAAGGATGGATGGATAAGGGAGCTGACTGTTCCTTAAATAGAAATGCTAATATCTCGGTGCAGGCACGTTGCCGTGACTTTAGCGAGGTTGACTCATAGTTTGTAAACAGAGCTCTCGTGCACGCCCATGCGCAGACGTAACGACTTCTATCCCCACTCCGTATCGTTTGACCAATCACTAGGCTGGCTTTTGACCCCACTCCTTGATCCGTGGACCGCAATCGGTTGCGTATCTCATCGTACCCAGTGACTAGTCGCGAAGGCACGAAAAGTCACAAATTTTAACGACCTCCGTCCACGCGCACGACATATCCTTGCACGTTGAACTCTTTCGCTGATGATTTATTTTAGGAATCGACAATTATTTAACGCGTGGAACTTTTATTCGATTCTTATTCTTGCGGCTCGGCCTCTTTAACCCGTAGTTATTTGTACGATAATACGGTGCTGTTGACATTCTTATCTAATGTTGGTCGTCGGGAAGGAGACTGGTTTTAACTGCCTAATTTTATGTGCTTGTATTCCTCGCTTTGATTTTTATTAATTTTTTCTTTTTCGTTCAAACAGGTAAAATATGTCGAAAGGCCACGATAAGAAAGTATTTTTTTACGCTCAATTTCTCTGTGAATATTTAATTGTCTGTCTTCGTTGACTCTACCGGAATAAATTAATGCCATTTATTGACGTTACTGTCACGGAATGAGACATTCATGGTATATGATTCGTGTGACTGTTTTTTCGAAAAATTCACTCGATGACTACCTGTGTTCGTATGCAAATGGGCAGTATGGCTGTATACGGCTAACACGTGCTATAAAGATTCATCTTGTGGTTCGGCCGATTTGGCAAGTGGATCTTGAAGTTTATGGATGGGAGTGGGACTTTACGACCTTGACTCAATTAGCTTGGAAAAGCGACTCCGGCAAATTATTCTCGAGTCATGACTTGTATTAATGGACGCTAATCAAGTCAGGACCGGTGGGCCGTGAAGAGATCTTATCGGTCCATTCAAGTTGATCAATAACTCACCCCTCGGACGAATAATGATCGGAGCAGGTTAAATGCCCAAATTTCTTACGATTAGTCAATCTATAAAAAGAAATTGATTTATACATTTTTTTTAGGTATTTAATTCCTTCCTACATAATAATTTTAATGGTTCAAAGGTATTTATAATTGTTTTGGCTTTTTAATATTTATATTGCCTTGCTTTACGGTCCTGACCAATTCCACCCAGAAATCGACGTATTTATTATTATGCGACAGGAAAATCCTAAAGTTATTTTCATCGCGAGCGACCTTCGCACTGTGTGTATGTCGGTTGCTATCATCGAGGCCTTGGACAAATTCGCATAATCTCTCAGGCCATTGCCCGTGTGCAAACACTCATCCACTTTGTACTTTTACTGCGGTGAGAGTGTTTCTTTTTTTTTATTATTGTAAAATTCTCAACGAGGCAATTTACTCTTTTGTGGTATTTTTTTTGCATTTCTTTACGAAGGAGGAACGCAACTTTCTTTTGTTGCGGCATTCGTTACCTCTTTTGTCTTTTTTCTTTGATTTCTTTTTCATCAAGATACATTGAATCATTCGGATTGGCACTACTGTATAGTGATACTCATACGTTGATGATGCTATGCGAACGTATATTAACATTGTGATTCACGATACTAATAGATTACTTTGTAAATAGACACAATGCGTCTTTACTAATTAGCACGTATTCTTTTCGCAAGTTTACACAATTCTACTTTCAAACGGCTGAATCATACGGAAATCGATGACTGAACTGAATCCGCCTTAAGGAACGAGCCTCGTTATCGTAACCCAAAGAAAGTTGAAAGGTAGGACAAAGATATTCATATTGATCGTTGCATATATATAGCAAGAACAAAAATTAAAGAATCGAATGATCGTTAACGAGCTGAATAAATTATACGAAAAATTCTCACGATTAACAATTCCGTCGACCCGTTAAAATCCATCAAACATTTAACACTGATCGGTCAAAATTCATTGGCCGACACAAGGTCATGGCGGAATCCGAAAAGTGAATTTTAATTGACCGTAACAAACAAATGGCTTACCAATGGCGCCGGAAGTCGCGTCAAACAGAGTCCGGAAGTTTAGGACAACCTTACTGGTCCTCCTTTTGTTTTTTAAATTAATTCTGACATTTCTATATATCATAAATTGAGTTTTATCAGTCAGTCGATTAATCTATCAATATATATATGCGTGTATATATATTTAAAAAATTCCTATTCGACTCACGTAGTCGTTATAAATAACTAGACTCTTAGTACAATGAGAATTGTCCGCCATATACGGGGTGGACAGCATGTGACAACCTTCTACGAGAACGACGCTACTGGAATGAATAAAGAGTACGGACGCTCTTTGCAATTTCGAAAGGATAGGGTTTGGCGCCTTCCGAAAAACGAAAAAAGAATATCCAATAGGATATATCCACAGATGGGTAAAGGATTAAGGCCACGAGTCCGCCATATCCTCATGCCGCATTCTAATGGCATTATAAAAATCTCGGAGCGACGATTATTCGAAATTTCGTTTCAATCCTTCCGCGATATCATACAGTATCGCTAATTACCCTTATGGGTAATTTCTCATGAGCGTCGCTTTGAATATTTTCAAATTGCCTAATGCCACTTGACATCTTGACTTCATCGTTATCGTCGCTTCTATTCAGGATAGCTGAATTGCCGCTTTGCTTTTATCTTCTTCCTCTCGTTAATGCGATCGAGCAATTGATAATGACATTGATCATTTAATAGCTGCAAGCAAAGCGAACGGTATTTTTAAAATAAGTATTTTTGATATTGCGATAAGTATTATCCGGCGAATGATGCAAGAGGAACCGTATGCGAAGGTGGAATATTTTTTTCTTAAATTCTAGTCTGCTGAAATAGTATTGATTTATTTGATCGATAGCGAGCTATATCGATCGTTCATAATTTATCGGAATACTGCATATATATATATATATGGACAATACAGTGTACTAACGTGAAATAAGATTGCGTATATCGCCTTAATATATATATATACACCTGACCCTATTTATCCTCCATTACGAAATCCTTTACGTTCTCGCATTCCCACGTTCCCTTCATCTCGTCTCCTCGCCCTTCAGGATTTATTAGAACCGCCTGGCCTCCTTGCGCAGTCGTTACCCGCATGCGGATTCCGCGCCCAAATTACTTCGACGATCTATCTTATCGCGATCGCAGCTTCTCTCGTCTCTCCTTTTGGCAAAATCTCTTCTTACCAAAATCCCTCATCCTGATTTCCCAAGAGTGTCTCTCTCTCTCTCTCTCTCTTCCTACCGGCGAACACATCGCAAATAGAAAAACACTTTGCGAATACTTTTTTTTCATTTTTTTCTCTTTTCATTCTCCATTCCTCTTCACAGTCGAATCCAAAAGTATTATTAATTCACAAGAAAGTAAAGAAAAATTTCTTTTTCCGTCTACGTAACACCTGCACATTCTGTGTACCAGAATAATATATATATATATATATTCTGAGATAAAAATCTCGAAAGACAATTTTTCGTGACGTCATTGAAAATAAAATGTTTCATAATCGATATATAAATATTTTACAATGATAATACGTGCTCCTAATATTTACCTAAGGAAATCCACTCTGTCCCTGAATATCTGTCTATAAGTAATCCCTTGTATATGCCGATCACATATGCTTAGACATGCGTACATATAAGTACAAGAAGGCTTTCACTGCGCATATGGATATATATATATATATATCATACACGTGTATAGAACTCTAATGTACAGTCTGTACTCTATCTCTTGTACAGTCTATACTTTATCAGAATCTATACTGTCTGACATATACATTTGTGTACCTGAGTGACTGTATATCTATACGAGTCTCTTGATTCTATGTGAACGTTCCCTGGTCCTCGTGTGGATCACGCGTTGGCCATGTGCTGGCTACATGGATCGGTGGTGGGGGAAGTGTAAGAAAACCCGGCGTCTTTCACTCAACAGGAATTAGCAGACAGCAGATTTTCACAATTGGATGACGAATTTGGTCGTCTGTTGATTTAACGATGGATATTGCAATTTTGAGGATGAATTGGAATGTACACGTGATAAAATATTTGGTATTTTGTTGAATTCAATTTTTTTTTCACGTTTTCTTTGACGATTTATTTAACACTAGAATTACCAAGATTTTTTTTTATTCGGAATATATAACGATAAAACCAGTCATTTTGACTGGTTTGGTAGTTCTTGTGTTAAAATCACGAAATTTTGATGTTTCGCGAACAACGCGTACACGGAAATCTTATCTGGTCGGTCGAGTAAGATTCTTTCTGAGAAATTCAATGACGATTCCGGTTAGCCTACAGTCAATTCTTGGTAGCCGCAAGGACGAGGTGGATGCTCGAAATATGTTAATGATGGCTGACCTGTGACGCGTTTAAACGTGGTTTGCAATCTTCTAGACTATGCATCATTTAGATTTGAGACTTTCCTTGGGAATTCGGCCACACCTTAAGAATTAGAACTGATGTTCCTGAGAGAACGTGGTCGACGATGCTGTGTATTTTTTTTTAATTGTTATCTTTCCGATTAAGGCTTGAAAAGGTTTTTTAATGAAAAATTTTATCTTGCACCGGGATTTGGTAGTTGAATAACTTTTTTTTTTGGTGCAGTGTCAATTTTCTTTTAAACTTATGGGTTTTATCTAGAAATTGATTAACGGAAGCGATCACGTTTTTGTTCCGTATTTTTTTTTCTTTTTTTTTTCTTTGATAAGGGACAAAGGCGACGCGTCGTGTGACACACTTTTGATAGCGTCTGGTGAATCATGTACTTCCCCACTCCTGTATGCGTTTCCTTTTTTCTCCTTACAATTTCCACTTTTTTCTCTCGCAAATCACACATTATCTCAACTTTATGGCCAACCGTCACGCCTCCTTGTTAATTAATTGAAGCACGATACGTGGAATCGTTATGATTGTAGAAACGAACCGACGGTGTCAATGTACTCGAGAGACGTATAACTTGAGACGGAGAATAAAGGGTTTTGAGGAATATTTGGATTTGTAGAAAAAAAAAATTTGCCTAACACTGGGTTCGAACCTACGACCCTTTGCTCCAAAAGACGTCAACGAAGTGAAAGGGATTGATGAGCCTGGCTCTGAAAACTGAATAAAAGTATTACTTGAGATATTTGGAATTGTGGAAAAACGTCTCTCTCGTTTTTCTATTAATCACACACTAGTATTTGTACCATATGTAAAAATTGCACGTAACAGTCACGCGTATTAAAAATTTGTTTTTTTTTAAGTGCTTCACGTAAAACATCCTAGCATTTGATTGCGTCAGGTAAACGCTGATTGGCTCGTTATTCCTTATCGAACGAGCCAGCCGGTTTTTGAGTTTTCAAACGTCACGAGGAGTACTCGAAAAATATTATAAAATCGTATACTGTGGCGAATTGATAGTAACGACTTAGATGACGTCAAACTATCCAGCTAACCTCTGAATTATTAAAAGCACTAAGTACCAACGCTGATCTTTACAATTCCAACTAGATCCTCGTTAAGCGTCAATAATATATACTGGCGTTTCAAAGATTAGCAATTCCATACAAGCTTAACATCCAATTCACATACCTTTATTTAATTCGCACGAAACCACTAAGAAATTAAAGTGTCGCGTCAACGTGCTTTATTAAGGATCACCCTCCTTTAACGTTATTGCCCGTCAAAATGCTTTTGACGTTCTTTTGAAAATTTTAAGAGAAAAACAAAAAATTGCATCCAAATCATTCGTCATTTTCAAAAAGTCTCTCTCGCACGATAGTCTCTATACTCTACGTGCCAGGGGTGAATTATCAAGATACGTTGTGAATGCACACTAAAGGTTTATTTGCAAGTTGAGAGGCTGGCCAGGTTCCAAGAGAAACACGAGAGCACGAAAATTCAGCGTGTGAGTGAGAAAGTCGTAGAAAGAGAAGGGAGCAGAGAAGGAAGAGAAGGAGAAAAAGAGAAAGAAAATTTCCACTAGGTAGTGCACGCACTCGTGTACAGGTCGACGTACGCACGATCAGTGGGTTTTCTGGGTTAATCACCCAGAGGTACCAGGCGTATATAGCTAACGCATATATATATATATCAGCAGACGAAAAGCACAACTCACCCGCGTACGCGTAATTCAAACAAGACAATTTTACGCATTGCGTAAATTCGCACCCGCGGCAAAGCAAGAGCGTTAAGTCTCTTTGCGCCTCTTTAAGTTCCACCAAAGCATAACGAGTTATTTACGTAAATCCACGAGTAAACCAGAATTCACCTCCCTCCTTTTACATTCTATCTTTATCCTCCTCCCTTTCCAAACTTTAAAGTCCCTCTTTCAAGCCCACGATAAATACCGCGAAATTCTTGACACAAAGCGGAAGGAAGGCGAGTAGGAATTGTATATTGCAACCAGTCGCAACAGTGCGAATTAGCCTTCACGCGTAATTGTTATTATTATTCTGCAATTCCTATCTTCGTCACTCTTACGCCTCTTCGCGATGAACGATGCGAATGTGATTCACTGAGAATTTCAACGCTCCCATTACGAATTCACGTGGATCAGTTTCTTTGTCAGAGCAGTCAGCTTCACTTCTAATATTGAGAACTTGACACATCGGGAAGGCACAGTATTTGGCTGGTTACCAAGAATCCGTGACTTGGGAACCCCCGGATCTGGAGAGGACTCCATTGCTGTACCTATAATGGTCCGTTCGCAATGTTCAGCGAATTTTTCAGTTTTGTGCCTTTTTTTAAAGGATTTTTTTACTCTTTTTATTCACTTCCTCGTTGTATTTTTTTTCGTATTTTTTCTCGTTTGTTGGGATTCTTCATTATTTACGGTCCGTTGTCTCTTATCGGTCTGCTGATAAGACTTGCTCTAATGATAATGCTCATTGGGTTAATGTGCGCCAGACACAGAGGCAATATACTCGAGGCATATATCTTGTCTGAGAGTAAGATTGTCTTAGTCGAAAGAAATTTGCTATAAATACGTAAATATTTAATTATCCATAGATAATCCATGTATGACCCGTGTCACAAAGTTCTGTATTCCGTGTCAAGGATATTGTCAATTGCGCCTTTCGTGACGGATTTTGCTTATCAGTAACTTCTTTTTTTTTTCGTGTTCTAACAATATATCGATCGTTAGAACGTGGGATGTGGGATAATTTCGAGGGTCTGTTTTGGTCCTGTGAATTTTGTAGGCCGCGGTATAAGTGAAAAGGTTTTTTTTTAATGGGAAATTTTATTTTTCTTTATTTTACAAATTTTTCAAATCGGGGAATGCGAGATATGGGATATTTAGTGGAATCTGCTTATCAGTAACTTTGTTCGTATCTTAAGTCAATTCTAATACATCGATCGTTGGTACAGTGGGGAGCAAAAATTGTCTTCGAAAATACTATTGTAAATTAATGCTGTTACACTGTAAACAGGAAGATCATTATTGCTCGCTAGTAGTACGTGGGATATGGAATATTTTTGAGTATTTTTTTTTTGATTCTGCGAATTTTCAATGTTGCGTATAAATTTAAGAACGTGTTTTGATTAATTTCATTTATTTTAGTTAAGGACACTTTTACGTTCTCCTATAGCGACGAAATCACTCCCGCAACGGGATCGTGCCGTTGCATCAGCTCGGGGTTCAGATCCGAATTAGAAACTTGGCAAAAAGCGAGGAACCGTCGTGAATTCGTGCGAATATTGTTTTGGTTTGCGAATTTACGCGGCCACGAATATTCGATTCAGGTCGATGATTTCTATTTCCGATCTGTTTATGTGGCCTCTGCCAAAATTTCAGAGCTATCGAATTGTTTTCGACACTCCCTGTATCTCTTATCAATTTATTTAAGCATTACTGTCATTTCGAGGGATACGTACGAGCATTGTCATTTTTTTTTAAAACAAAATAATTTCCAAGTTGATAGTCTGGCGATATTACGCAATTTCGCCAATATTATATATATCAGTTAATTCGATTTTATTTGATTTTCGACAAGAATTCGTAACTCGACGAGAATTCGCAAACTCGAGGGTGACTATTGTTAGTCGCTACTGTTATTGGCAATATTTATAGAAGTCGCAAAATTCCACCCTTCCGTCGTTACTCTGGTTCAAGTATTTCCCGCCAGAGCGTGACGAGTGCCGAAAACAACACGAGATAAAGACGACGCAAATTTTCATTTCTATATATCTATACAAAAACGCCTCCACCATACAGTTATTCAATATTCTATACAATAGTCTTATTAAAACTTAATAAAAAATCTGTTTTACCGATCGTTCAAAAATATTTTTTTTCTTTCCTGTCACTTTCAAATATTCAAAATAAAAATTCTATCGATACTCCCTTGCCCTCTGTAGTATTCAAAATGGACGTCCCACAATGCATCTCTTGTCTGCGCTACAATAAAATAATGATAGTCCGTGCTTTCACGAGAGTCTAATGGTGTCGCTACATAACGGGTGCGCATATTAAACAGGATCGTGTTTCGGTAATACAATTACTGTAGTCCGGAACAATGGCGATTTGCATAACAGCATAAGCGTCCCCTCACTACTAATTCTACAGATCCTCTTGATGTTGATCGATGGCCGACATTACAGGTGTAACGTGTACAGGCCACTTAGAGACATAAACACGTATACGGTATAAGCGTAGATACGTATTTCACATTAAAACTTCAGATATGGCTAAATTCACGGATACATTACATAAGCATATGATATATATGATAAAACGAGTGACGTAATTCTTTCGTCTGATATTGGAAGAGGAATATAAAAAATATGAGGAAAAAAGGTAGAATTCCGTTAAACGAAAGGAACGTCAATGTCCAACGTGAAATTTGTTTTGTGTTTTACGACTGGAGGTAAAGAATTGGAATTTCCCATGGAAAATCCTTTTTATCCCGAGCTAATAGGATTCCGGAAGTATTAAATCGGAACGATTTGCGAGCCTGATCCTCGTGACGTCACCCTTCCTTCTATATTCTACGGACAGTCGATTCTGCAGGACGGATACCTTTTCCTTCCATCCCCCTTTTGGAATTCCGAGATTTATTCGCGTTGCGAAAAAATTCCCTGGCTTTGCTACCCTTGAATTTTTTTTAATGCAGATACGTTTCGGATAACGCGTGCGTGACGTGCTTTTACGTAATCGCGAGCGTGGATTTTTTTTTCACGTATTAAACTGCTCTTGATGGGGAATAATTTCTGAAACAATCTTGCAATTAAACTGTCGACTGTATTTACGCGACGCTCTTGGGGCTTCATTTCGAATAACAGTTTCATTGCGAGAGAAGTTAATAACCTCAGCCTACACGTGGAGTGAAGTCGTCTAATGTACCTATTGAAGGATCCTCTTTGTCGTAATGATGTCTCTCGTGTTTTATTCGTAAGAATTGTATATTTTTTAAAGAAAATCATCGTTTTACCCGAATTATAGAATTTTGAAATTATCGAATTTACACGGGAATAATGATATACAATTTTTTTAGATGAGCGTGGAACTGTTATTTTTTTTACTGGTTAATCGAATACTGGTAACGTTATCGTGTCACGAATAAGACGTTACGGTATATCGTAGAACGAGGTTTCCAGTGCAGATGACGTTTGGAATTTTAATAGAAATCCGAATAACGTTTGAATTTTCAATGATTTTCGTCGGCTAGTGCAGTGAAATTATAGCGCTAATGTTAACTATATATATGATTTTGTTTATCGAATCGCAAACGTTATAATATTTAAACAGCAATTAACTTTCAAAAAGTAAAGCATCAGACTTTTAATCCGAAGGTCAAGGGTTCGAGTCCCTGTTTGAGCGATTTTTTTTTTTTTTCATTTTTCTTTTATACTATACTCAATTAATCGATTGTCTTATAAATTTTGATATTCTCTTTTATTATCGCACACTAGATTTTATATGTTTAATCGTTTATCTTTATTCGTTATATTTCGGCTGGTTCTCTACCATCGAATTATACGTGTCATTCGCTCTCAAAATTTTCCCGTTCCTTGGTATATTCTTTTGTAATTTATAATGGTGAATTCTCAACGTGTCGGCTCGATGGAATATGCCCGCGGAACGCCACGCTCGAATTTGCCCCCATAAAATGGTATATGCTCGCAAACTACTTTCCAATCAGTACACCAAATGCCCATGAGGATCGTTGCCAAACCATAAGCGAGAATTGATCCTCTCCTGGAAAAAAAAGAAAACAAATAAAATTTAATGCAGTATTGATGATTGCTAGTGAATATAGGACATATATGTATACTGCTAAGGCGACAGTCGTGGGAAGATCGACAAATTCTTGAATACAATCTATTTATAGACGGACCAAGAGATCATCTGACTTGGGGGGAGGGAAAGAGGGCAAGAAAAGAAAAACATATTTTTCGCAGGTTATGTTTCGCGTGAAAGGGACCGAAATCGTGAAAATATTGTCAAGGTGAGGTAGATTTTCTGAGAAATGCGAATTTGCGAATTTTCAAAAACATTCAAAATTTGTTCTTCGACCGTTTGGTTCCTCTTGTCACTACCTGGATGTATATGAGATTTATTTCTCTTTATTAATGTACGAAATTCTTCCTGACTTTCGGATCAGCATGAGTGAGCAGATACGGTGGATATAATAAATAAAAATGGCGCTGATAAATAGAAAAACAGAATAACTTACCACACTACAGCTCTTTCCACGAATAATTCGCGTTTTAACCAATAAGGAGGTCGCTCGCCGATTGAAAGATACATATTGGCTCTTTTAAAATTATAACCTAAAAAACAAATAATTTACGTCGTACACGTCAATGGAATGTGACGTAGTAAATGCCAGATGTTGGAACAACGAGAAAAACTGTCTTACGATTGTTTTTATTTTTCTTTTCTTTTTTTTTTCTTAAAGCGCTTCCATCGACCACTCGATGCTCCCCAACGTTTCCACGTGACCATAAAAGACAAGGGACGGCCAATATTTTTTATTTTTTACACATTCTCTCCCTCCCCATATATTCCCACAGGACCCTTGGCTATTTTTCATCTTTCGAAGAGGATCTAACAGGAATGGGCTTTTATCACACGATTCCACTTTTTTTTCCCATTACCGCGTGAAGCTCCTGTGATAAGCCCAGCGCGCGGTCGACTTCATATCGGAAGCTGCTCGTTTGTCTTTGATGCTGCCGACAACGTATTCAATTGAAAATCATGAAATGAATTCCTGTCATTTTCGTCTTTCCTGAATTCATACGCATGAACTCGTCGCTGGTAAATTCTTCTTTTTCTCGCGACTCAAAAAAAACTTACCTTTCGTGCCGCGATAAAATATTTTTTATACATTTCGATACTTCCTGTCATTTTGAAAATTCAATTTTAAATAAAATTCTTTCTTCCTCCGTCGGTATCATAATTAATTTTTTTTCTCTCCTCCCTACACAATCAACTTTTTTCTCCACCATTGACGTCTTGAATATCGAATTCAATTTCGAAATTACGCAAAAGCGATGTCCTTAAAAAATTCACTGGTACAACCTCCAAATTACAAGGCACACGTGTCCTATTTAAATAAACAGAGTCCGAAGGACCTCTTTACCCCCACGCGAAGGATCTCTGTCTTCGTATCAACGACTAACATCTCCTGGAAAAAGGTAAACAAACAAAAGAGTCAATTTTCAAGATAAATCTCATTACCCAAAATCCACGTTACTCCCAATAACGTTATTCCATAATTTATTACAAACATATATACTACTTGTTTACGGATAATTAGGATCAATTTTACTTTCTCGTGTCGTTCTCTCATGTTTTCCATCTCCCACGCATTTCTTTTTCTTCCCTACCCATTACCTGTTACCCGAATGCTCTCCAGCCAGAAGGCACAGGTCAAAAGGGCACGATATTCAGCGCGACTCCTCGTTACGTAGAAATGGCCGTAATTGGCCAATAAGGGGATCGTATTTTTCACGGCGGGCTTCAACGATCAAGGAAGTGGAAAATTGTTCTGTTTGTTTCTCCTCCTAAGCTGGGATTTGTGTTTTCCCAGCGATTTTCGATTAGGCACCTACGTCAGTATCTCTGCCGTTTACTATACCTGCCATTGCAATCTATATACATACAAGTAAAGATGCCGGCAGCATTTTCATTGCTACCGGTACCAGCAATGCAGCAACGATAAGTCAGTAAGCAATCCTTTCCTTCCTCCCCATTTCTCCACTTTCTCTCAACTCCATTCCCTTAGGTCACTTCCGGGGAACGCTATTGCTCTAAATGAACAGCTTCCGTTCTTGCTGACGCTGCTTATTGATCTTGCCAAGAGATACGTCCAATTGAAGCCACACCGAACTCTTACGTGATTCCTGATAAAGTCAAACTTTCTCCGTTATCAGTATCGGTCTGTCCATTCGAGGAAGTTACTCCTGGTGCAAACACAATTTAGAAGATGAAATCGATATATTTCATTGGTTTCCAAAAAAAAAATGTTTTTTTCCTTTTTCTCTCCCCTCCCTTCCGTTCTATTTACGAAGAGCCTAATTGGTACGTTCGAAATAAGTATTCCGCGGAATTCTGTTTTAATTAAAGTGTCAATGCAATCGTCGTACGACCGGTTTCAAAATGGAGGTCGAAGTCAAGACTATGGTCAAGGTTCGATAAATAAATTCCTCCTCGCTGCGGGAATCCTGTGATATTGGTTCCTATAATATTGGCGATTATCGATAATGATGATTTCACACTTCGATTTCATTCATTCGTTTTCGTACAGTGATTGTTCCTTTTTTTTGTAAATTTTGTATCTTCTAGCCAGAGTCGCTAATAGAAATTCGCGCGTCCACTGGGTGGTCCAGAAAGGAAAAGTATCCGGAGGCTGCTTGTCTGGCTCGACTTCAACAATGTCTCGTACGATACTCTCATCAAAATACCTACTCGAAAAAAAGAAGAACACAAATTAACAAAAAAAAACAAGAGAAGACAGGGTATCGGAAGCAAACACGCAGTAGGAACTCACTTTCGCACTAATTGTTCTATTTTTCACCAAGAATAGGCCAGAGTCATCGTTGCGAAATTAGAACGTGAGTCGTTCGGGCGTTTCCGTCATTAAAAATCGACAATTCGTAAGATACTGTCAATTAAGGAAAAAAAAATATGGTTATCGACTATCAAGACACGATACCGGGAACCCAATGAATTCTGACTCACTCCACTATCGCCATGACGTGACAATTTTGTGTAAAAAAGATAGGCAAAAAAATGGCAACGACAAGCATACCGATGAACCTGTATAATTAATGAGACACTATGCAGCAGAAAGTGCTTTCGCGTTTTTTTCCCTATTTATCTCTTTTTTTTCATAATTTGCCTCCCGCAGCTAATCGCGTTAAGATTAATCACTCACTGCAATCCCTTACGTCATACCACCTACAGTATAAATAAAAATCAAGGATGCTCGTTACGATGCCAAATCAGCAAATAAAAAGAAGAACCCTCTTAATAATGAAAAAAAAAATATCCCAGCAAAACTCACGATCTTTCCAGAATAATGAGATGACAGTATCGATGTCTTATATTTCGATATAGGAATGATTAAACGTATATCGATTGATCTTCGCCAATTGAGCAATCGATATACGAGAGCATTGAAAATAATTTTTTCTCCGTTAGGTTAGGTTAGGTTTGGTACGCGCGTACAATATCTACAGGGTGTCTTATTAATAACCATGATAGAGCGGTGCCAATCTGCTTTTAGATTAATCCTTTTTTTTTCTGGTAGCGCGTTACGTTCTATATCCGTAGTGGCTAAGATTAGCAAAACTTTTGTCTTTGATGGAGAAGGTAAGTCGGCAAGAGGTAGGGGTTAGGTTAGGATCTACTCGTAGAAGGTTCTAGGCGACGTAGGAGGCAGTGTAAAGTTGAATAGAACTATTATTGAGCTTTGCCTCTTTAGAACGTTCACAGCTGGTCGGTTATGATGCAACGTGAAGTAAGAGTCATTAGAGGAGTCGAGTCCTTGGCAAAGACCTGCTGACCGCCGCAGGACATTAGCCTTGAAATCGAGCGCGTTACCGACGCTCTCCTCGACGCCGAGCGTCCACATGGAAACGTACCAGCAGTCATTTTGTAGTCTTAGTCATTCGTCAAAGTCGGCCACTTGTCCAAGGACAAAAATAGTTTAGTAGTTCTTAGCCATTTTTCGTTGGTAAAAATATCAGTATTTTTTTTCTTGTTTTTTTTTCAAAGAAAAAATACCCCTACGCATTTCTGTTAATGGCCGACATAAAATGGTATTTCCGCGTGCACTGGTCTGTGGGGAATTAGAATTTGGACTCCTTCACATCGTCTAGGAAATTATATGGGAGTGGTATTTACGTATAAGTTGGTATATGGGTAATAGGGAATTTTATTAGAGTCATTTAGATTAACATAGCCACTGGTGAAATTGGGGTTGAACTATATATATATATATACACGCGATCTTCCCCATGTTGGATATCGCCAGGAAAATTGCTAGGTTTCCCTTAGGTAATAGGGATAAAAGTATAGGGACTTTTATTAAGATCAAAAAAGTATCGCGTGTGCGTATGCAATATCCATAGGCGTATACATATGATATTAGTATACCGTGTCGTATTATCTAGGGAATTCATTTATTAGAAACTCGCCCCCATTCGCGTGAGCTTATCTACTTAAATTTTCTTTTATCAAAACCGCTATGCTTTCTCGCTTATTTATTTCCTACTAATTCATTAGCACCCATCAGTAACCCCAGGGAACCCTCATAAAGGATATTTACGTCCCGTTTGAAGTTTCCGTGATTTTTCCAAAAAAAAAAGAAGAAGGAGCAAGGTCAGTGTTTAATTAAAAATTTCTCTTCAACCCCCATAAAAAAAGTGTCATCAAACTTATCACTGTCGCTCTTAAACCGTTTTCGACTTTTAATTTCCAATAGATGGCAGCCCTTTTCAAAAACTACTTCCCAGAGTATAAAGGGTCAAAGGGCAACGTCACTCTCTGACCTCCGGGGTAACGATGATCGAGTAGTTTATTTAGGAACACGCAAAGCCAGAAACCTACGGAACCCTTCACGCCCTTTGGGATTTGTTGCTTTCCAACCTGTCCCTATCTCACCCTTTTACCCCCTTAAGCTTTTACACTGATACACCGTAACATCCCCATAGCCTTTATTATGCTTTTGCTGCTATTTCTCGTAGCTCGTACTCATTCCGTTTGATAAAATCAGTAAGATATAGATTAGAAGATAAATGATGTTTTGTTCATTTAGCGAGGAATCGTCGTCGTCATCATCATCATCATTACACTAAGTATCCCGCCACCATGTGTGTTTGTTCTCCTTTGATTATACACGTGAGCATGCTTAGGACCTTCCCCCCACTGTTCTGTGTCAGAGTCATTAGGTACCCTAATCAATCGTCATTAGCGATGATAATTGCGGTGGAATTAATTACGATACCTCATGACGCTACTACCATCATTGTCAGTTGAAAAGTTTACTTTATAGACATTTTATCAATTTTTACTAGTCGACCACTGTCGTTCCTTTAGAAATGTCGTATTTGTATTATTGATGACGTTAATTAATTACTTATTTGATAAGATAATAATAAGAAAAATAGGTATTACTACTTTAAGCTTGTAAATATTGGGGATATTATTTAGGTAGACATTTTTCTGTGGGCGTTTTCCATAATTTTATGGATTATCGATGCTTTGCTGTATTGTGGAGTAAAATTACTTAGGGATCCTGGAAAAATACTTGACCCCTAGGTCACCGACCGCGATAGTCGTTCTAAGCCATTCCCAATATGGTGACCTTTCTAATCCTGAATAGCCATGGCTTTTATAGAAGTTTCGTCAATTGTAATATAAATTTCCACGGAAAAGTCCTTTTCGGGTAAATAAAATGACTTTATTGATATACAAAACTTCTTGCTTTGTACGCAGGACAATATATCTATGGTGTAAAACGTGCGTCAACGTCGCTTACATGAAAACGATCCTTCGCCCACGCTATGCCAATCTACTTGCTCGATAACGGTGTGAATATAGCTTAAAATCATTTATCCAGTTTATTTAACGCGTGAAATCTCGTCAATTTAAATGAAAGCGGAAGTGTGCCTGGCAGCTCATTTCCGGTCTTCACAACGTTGTCAATCGGGTCTAATGATCGTTCGATTGGCTGGCACGGCTCAATCAAACCGAACAAACGGCAATTGATTTTCTCAGAATTATGACAAATGGAAACCAATCGCAATTCCAGCTTTGCATCCTCTGACTTATAATTCAATGATGTTCCGAGTGATAGCGAATCAATTGATTTCTATAGACGAATAATAATCATAGTTCAAATCCAATATCATCCTATCTTTTCAATTTGGTACAATACACCCGTCCTTTTTCTTCTATTTCTCTTTCCAAGCATTTCATTTTGAATTCTCCGTATTTAAAGAAAAAAGTCTCTTAATCGTAATAAATGAAAATGGAGTAACCACTGTATGTACACTATATATACTTACCATGTACCTACCATGTACCTACCATGTACCTACCATGTACGTACCATGTACCGTCTAACCACGTACAAAGCAAAATGTAGATGCAAAGCCAAGATCATATCAAAGAGACTGTTTATCGTAGCATTTAGTATTCAAGAGAGCCTCTCTTCATGGGAGTAGGCGTATAAACGTGTCTATGTGCTTCCTAGTAGAAGACACTCCCAACCCTGATGAGATCTATTCGTGATACATGCCGCTAGGCAACTTACTAAAGTGTCGTCCACACCGAGTAGAAATTCCGCAAAACTTTGAAGTTAGTCGCTTTGATACTTCTTCGCTTTAGATCTCTACAAGGGATTCTCTCGATTGATCTTGCTATCGCGTCGATCGTCACCGTCCATCTTTTTCCGTCTGTTTCATCATCATCGTTCCCACGTTGTGAAATCAGCGACAAAACCTTAAATCAAGATATAAACAGTTGTATCTTCGCTTTTCTTGTAGAGTCAAGAAAAGCCGGAAGTCGCCGTGAGATATTCCTAGGTCAATTACGTTTTTCATTTACGAACGTCCGTTGCGAACGCACCTTAAGGAACTGAACTAGTAATAGCAGTAGCGATAGTGGAATGAGAACAAGCGACGTGCATCGTACCGGTGTAAACTCTTCCTCAAGTTTCTTGGTTCTTGTCCGGACTGCGTTTGCTAAGATGGAATGAAGAAAAAAGATAAAAAGAATAAAAAGACTCGAAGAAGAGCAAAGAAAGAGGGCGATAATTTTGTCAATTAAAAATTTTAAAGCTTGCCTTTAAAATTCATTCGAATATCAGTCATTCTAATGATCCAGTCTGTCAAGGCTGATAAAGCCTTGTTTTACGAGAGGCTTTTCCGCCACCGGAAGTTGCGTGCGAACCCAATAGAAAAACTGTATACACGCACGGAGAAAACGCACGTAG
Source organism: Pachycephus smyrnensis (assembly GCA_030142225.1). Lineage (NCBI taxonomy): Eukaryota > Metazoa > Arthropoda > Insecta > Hymenoptera > Cephidae > Pachycephus > Pachycephus smyrnensis. Next base: position 1,302,535 of record JARQST010000338.1, on the reverse strand, counting down.
ACGCGTTAACCCGTAGGTAACGTCAATGCCAGAATGGTTGGCAGTGCTGCTAATTATCGGGGACTTTAATTTATTCTATATCGTTGGTAACAACGCTCCTAGAGTTCTGCACGCCATTCGCGTTATACGGTTAAATACATAAATACGAACGGGCTTCGGTAGTATCCGTGAGCACTCGGAGATTATCCATCATTAAATAATGCTAATCGAAATGAAGGAATAATAATTGGACGATAATATTAATAATGGTAATCGCTGGTTTCTTCCCACGTGATTCTTCGTGGATCGTACTTTGTTCTTTGTTTTTTTTTTTCATAAGCAATTAATTATTTTTTTCCCTCATTTTCGTGCATGCACTATACTTATTAGTTTTACTATACATTTACATTGAGGTCGAGTCTCGAACTATGACCGTTAATTAATAATTAATATCTCCATCTTTTACACAGCCGCCAGTACTCCAGCATAATATGAATATTTATCCTAGTTGTAAAACATTCTAATCATGATTTTAGCATGGTATCAATGAATAAAAAATGAAATATCAATTTCTTGCGCGATCCATCGATCACGATCTTTACGTTGCGCTATAAAATCAATATGTAAGTTTTAGTTTTGCGAAAAAAATTGGCAAATTACCTAGATAATCACATGCGCAATGCGAGCACGTGTCTGTGTGTACGTGTGAACGTGTAAGTGTATCAGAAGTGCGTGATGATGACGACGTAACGGTTTAAGGAGAAGACAGGACGATGATGCCCTGAATGATGGTACAGATAGAAACTGTATATATATACACACACAAAACAATATATATATATAAATATACACGTTACAACTCGACAGAGCATAAATACACCGGGTGTCGTAAAAATACAAGAAAACCTCACGCTGCTCCACTTCTTCGTGCTGCCAGTAGGTAATTCCGTTTCGGTGCAGGCCACTTGGATGCAGCATGCCTGCAGCCTGCACTCATTTCCACACCAGTGCAACTTACAGCTACGTGAGTTAACTTGCTCTTCTTCGAGATCTTTTGTCGTGGTACCGAATTAAACGGACTTTGTACCTACAGCGTATCATCCCCACCCCCCAAAAAAACACCTCCCATTGGTTACGCGACTTACGTCATTTCAAAAATATTTCTACTTCGTGACAAATCATTTTCAAAATTCCAACCATACTGACTCTCCCTCCTAAAGTCATTCCCATTACGTAGTCGTTGATTTTTAGAGATCAGTAATTGGTCCATAATGCCGAGAAGGAATGATCCGGAGGTGAAAGTATACGTATAACGTAGATCCGACGTACTACACTTGTATACGTAGATCTGGATCCTTTCTGTCACTGATGATCCAGCTGGGTAGCCACTTCTATTCCATTTCAATTCATATATATATATATATATAGCCTGATACGTTTCTATAGACACACTTCACTGATCCGGTTAACCTACCGATTCGTTCGTGCGTGAAAATACGCACGAGTTGCGGATTCCGCATGCGTGTTAATGCTTCTTATGTCTATATACATATAAGTGTGTGTATATATATACAATATACGTATACAGTACTGACGGTATGCGCGAGGCGTGTTTGCGTGCATGATCTGCGGCCAGGAGGTCGGTTGGCATCGGTTGCGGGAATTCTGAAGCGAAACCTTGCGTCGAGCAGACCGCCTGGTGCCAGCAGTCTTACTCGAGAATTCATCTTCTGTCTTTCTTCTTCTTTTTCCTTCATCCTCCTCCTACTCCTCTCATTCGATTTCTCTTACTCTTTTCCTCTCGTTTAACACTTGCCGGCTTCTGGTCGTTTCTCGCGCACTTGCCTTTTTCTTAGCTGCTCTTTTTCTTACTCTCTCTCTTGCTCTCTTTTTTTAACTTTTTCTTTACCAGCTCTCTTTGTCTCTCTCTCTGTATCTTTTCTCTCTTGTTGTGCACGGAGGTCAACTTAAGGGGAGCCAACCTTACGTAATCTCATCTCCGATGTAATTGCTGCAATCATTACGCTACCAGTTGCCCCAAGGGCGAATCATCGCTCGGGTACAGTCATTCGAATGTAAAATCATTGAAACAGCCTGTATAGGGATTCTTTCGGATATTACGGTATCAACTGTTGATACGGGAAATCGATGATTATCGTTATTCTATGAATCATTCTGAAAAGTGATGAAATGATGACGATTAAAAAAAAGTGTATTTTATTTACTATCAAAGAAAGGTGTCTCTTACTTGCCTGGTAACAACCATACGCCTTCTTAGCTAATTCCGTGTTGTGTCCGCGCGTCTGTGCATACGCGCCTTTATTGGCGACCCAGGCTTAACCTAGATACATAGATGCATCCTCGTTCTCTCGATGCATTTAATACCTGCACGTGCATCCACCTGCACTCGCATCTGCAACCGTCTAGAGCGAATACAGCGTACGTGCGGAATCGGATCGATCTTCTGCGGTTGTTTTACCTCAGTGTGATTCATACGTGCACGGCTGTTATCGACGCGACAACTCGTGTCCTCTTGTTATTTTTTTTAACGATCTATCGATTCCTTCCTTTTGTTTTCTCTCTGATTAAACAATCTTATTTGTATATAGTGCGTATACTATAAATAGCTCCTTAATCGTCTCAACGACCGAACGACGAACGTTCTGTATATACTGTAGAATAATCGAAGACGTTTCTTTTTTAATATTTCCTTTTGTTATTTAAGATCGACCGATAGATATTTTTCGTAAAAAGTTCATCTTTTCCAAATCTATCATCTTATCTGCGAAAGTCGAGCTAAGCGTTATCGACTCCGTGTCTCTAGTCAGCAAATCTTTGTTATCGCCAAGCAGTCGTGGCCGAGTGGTTAAGGCGTCTGACTAGAAATCAGATTCCCTCTGGGAGCGTAGGTTCGAGTCCTACCGACTGCGAAGTTGTATAAATTTTTTTTTTTCCCCCTTAAAAAATTCACGTACTTGTTTGTCTCTCGAAAGTATCGGCAGTGTTGTTTACATTGAGCCGAACTGAAGTTTACAATGAGAGCGACAACGGGGAGATAAGAGCTCCTTTTTTTTCCTTTGTTTTCGTCGGTATTGCCGTGTCGTTTCGTAACGGAAAGGAAAAAAAAAAAATAATAAAAAAAACCGTATTCCCTGCTAACGATTTATTTTAACCTGTAACCCGGGCAAGAGTAGCGTAATCATTCTCGGCCAATAAACAGACTTCTCGATGAAGTCGTCATGGAGACAGTGCCCTGATGTTCCGTAACGCCCAAACCCACGGTCAGCGCCAAAAGATCCAATCTTTTTCCCTTTGACTCTTCGCCACCCAAGCATATTCCTTTTTCCCACGGTTTTCGCTCGATATTCTCTCTCGACACCCCCTCCCCCCTCCCCCCCCCCCACCCATCCCTCACTTCTGTCTTCTGACCAATATTCTTTTTCTGCGAAAACATAAAATTTCAGTTAGGCTTCCGTTCGGTCATCGTAATGGCTCACTTTGCCGATTGCCATTCAACTGGTATGATTTTAGAAACACGACGCGAAGGCGCCCTCTGCTAGTTTGCATCGACGCGACTGGTCAGTATTTATAGTAGAAGTTCGCGATATTTTCGTGATCTTCGTCCGGGTAAACAACAAGTTACGTCTTTTCAGATGTTATTACGTAATTTCGTAAATGTGACGATCTCTCCAGCTGATTCTAATCGACGAAGACAAACGAATATAGATTAATGGAATGGTGATCAATGATTTACGTGATCTTTGACACGAGAATTTATCAGGTTGTCGCAATTCTATTTTACGTGACACAAACAAAACCGGTTGTTTTTGTCCAGTGAAATTGTCATATTCATGACTTTTTTTTTTTCTTAACTCTGGCACTGATTTTCAAGTTTTTTCCCCTCTTTTTTTTTAATGATATTTCCGCAATTCTTATCTCGGATGTAAAAAGTCATTGGCGAACCCCCACTCATTCGCTATTAAAATGATGGATTATCTCTCGTTATCGATCTGTCATCCTATAATTAGGACGATTCAACCTCCGGTCAATCGTTTCTCTTTTATTATCAAGGATTATTCTATCGATTGATAGCTACGATATCAGTGTTATACATTCCACTGATGGAATACCTATAGGTAATTTTTAAAAGAAGTTCAATTCCTTCTGTTGTAATCATCAAACATTTCCGATCGATAAAATCAATAGAGAATTTAACATCAACCAATCAGTACAAAATTCCCAAATATTTCCCTTTTTTTTTTCTATTCCGTAATCTTAATTCCCATTAATCTTTCCTATGGATCAAATGTCATTATTAATTTAATTTTAATATCATACCTGATACTTCTAATGACTCTTTGTCTTCCGTTGTCTCGCCATCATTGTTTACATTATTTTCATCATTTAATAATGCCCGTCAGCGCGCGCACGCAATCCTAACGATTTTCTCTGACGATCATAATTGATATCACAGGAAATCGAGTTAAGAGGCCAGCCGGTAAACCAGCTGGCTTTCTTTGACCCAATTTCCTATAGAAAAAGAAAAAAAGAAAAACCTATAATAACCACAGCACTTTCCATTGCGTTTACAGTTTTTACACTGATCTAAGATTTCCCAGCCTCCCACCCAGATGCGTCTGATTAAATCCTATCTGTCAAACGATGAAATTTCTTCTTGGTTAATATTTTGACTGCAAATTGTTTTTCTCATTAATTTTCGTCTACGCTACATGGACCAGACGGTCTTGTCTAATCGTTCTATGATAAGAACTTAATTATTGATCGGTAACGCAATGCTGCCAATTTTAACGTGTCGTAGATTAAATCTTGAGTGTTCATTAATTTTTTTTGTCTACTACAACGTCTGCACTCGAGACTATGCAATCTACGTCACATTTTTAACTGTCTCGTCTTATGATGACGTATCATGTTGACTGTTTAAGCCTTATTTTTCTATTACTATATATAGGGACGTTTAGTATTACCAACTGAAATAAATTCCATCATTTCATTTCTATGGTCGGACCAACTTCAGTACTTAGTCAGTTGGTGCAATTGTCCTGAATGATGGTATATATATATATATATATCGTATTGGTACGTAACAAGGTATCGATATCGATTGTATAGATATTCACTCGAAATACGATATAATCAATTGTTTGCGTCAGTGATGATGGTGCTCAGTATTATTTGACAGTATGACAAGAAAAGAGAAGGAAGTAGAATAATAATTCTTATCATACTTACTGGGACCTTGAATCGGCACGATATCATTTGTTTCTGACGTATCGAGACCAATAAAATTTTTGCGATCAAGATTCCGTGCGATTTATCGTACAATAACAAAAAAAAAAAGAGAAATGTTACGGAACCAGTGATTTGCCATTGTCTATTTTTTCACTGATTCTTAGAATTAAACACGTCGAGTAATATCGTGGCAGGTCGAACGATAAGGATTACGTTGATTTGAACCGCGAAAAATTTTGTTCCTATCAAGACACAACTTTTTCAGTGCAAACAACATTTTTTATCTTGAAAAATATCTACGTGTGTATTCGAATCTTATTGATTCAATTTCGTGCACGAAATAACATACGACCACAGATAAACGGGTACATTTAAGAAAAACATGATATTGAACGATAACAATTTCTTCTTTTCTTTTTTTATGTATATATATATCCTTTCTTTTTCTTGACAGGTACACCCGTACCGTTGTACCAACGTTATGTCATTTCACGTCCAAAAAAAATAAACAATAAAAATAATTAAAAGAAAAAATGGACGTGTGCAGCATGAAAGGGAATATGCGTAAATGACGTCACTGGTGGAATTTAATTTTCAATGATTTTCAATAAATTCATTAAAATCAATCCCAGAACGAGTCGAAGGTCTCGAACGTCCAATACACTCGTATTGATATAGAATTATTTACAGTGACGTAATCCAATTTCACAGCCTCACTAGACGTCTCGTTCGGCATTATTTACACAGGCTTGCGCTATTAATCATAGCGAACTGTATCGGCAAAGAAATTCGCTACTATGAAATTATCATTAGCGAAAAGCCATACGTATAAAAGTTACATACACAAACACACATATATAGATAAATGATAAGCAGACACGTAATCCGATAAAAAGTTCAAAAAAACATCTCTCTGACGTATCCGCAATATTATTCGCGTAAAGGAAAACAAGGTGACTTCCTCACTCCCCCTCCTCCTCCACCTGCCCAAAATAGTTGCAAATTCACTCGCCATCGAGAAAAGCATGAATTTCAAATTTATTCAAATCCACTACTACGAGATACGATATAATTATACAATACAAAATATTGATAGTCCAAGAATTTCGTGTGGATGCGCCCAATTTCGTAAGCGCAACGCCGCCTTATCAGGCGCCATCTGACTGGGAAAAACAAGTGAGTCGAATAATTGACAAGACGTTACGTAATATGATATCAAAATGGCGGATAATAGTGAAATGCCAATCGGCGAGTTCACCAGGTAAAACGTTCGTTTCGTGACGATTCTGAATGCTTCGATTTTCAATTTTCAATCTTTATTGGGGGTCTCTTTTTTTTCGGGGGTCTTGAGGAGAGCACGCTCTGCCGTAAGTGACCCCTCCCCCCTGCCCCCCCCCCCCCCAGACACTAGAGATCCCCCCGGAACCGCTTTTGCACTACTTCAGAGGTCGCATTGGGGGTCTCGTTATCTCTTATCGGTACGTATGTATGTCGCCGTATCGTCACGTGGACCCTCGCGAATCTCCAGACGACCTTGCGAAAATTGTATTGCCGTTATATATACTACTTTGTATATCTATGTGTATACAGTGATACAAATAAATGATAGTCGCATAGGTAAATGCACGTGCGCCGATTGGTATCACTGTATGTGTCATGCATGCGTTAATTATACACAAGGTATATTAATTGTTAATTCGTAATGGATGAGATTCGTTAAATATCTACATAATTATTATGATTGTTTTGCGAATTAATTACTAATGAGATTAAGGATATTGGGAATATCTGTGTATTTATTGGTTTTTCTTTATAAAAGCGTCGCTGTAGTCGTGAGTGGAATAGTTTTTTATTCTGAATTTTTTTTCTCCAGGGGATCATAGAGGGGGAGGGGGCGTCGAGTTAAAGAATTTTAATAAATCCGACGTTAATCAGCCCGTGGATTGGGGGGGAGGTGGGGTAGCCTTGTCCGCGACCTTATCGTCTCTTGTCTCCCCGTACGGTGAACCATGACTAATTCACTGCAGTGGAAAAATTATCGGTAATGACTAATTGGCCCGAAATGTTATGGAAATCGTGCGGGTTCAGGGCATTGGTGAATTTAATGGAATAAAAAAAATTTTGTATTATTTTTCCTACTATCGATTGGTTTTTTTGTAAATAATGATGCAATTTTTGCGCGAGAGAGGTCAAATCGACGAAGTAACTTAAAAAGTGGAAGGTGGCGAGATATAAGTAGATGCTGGATTAAGTGTGTCTCGTAATAGTATTGTAGCGCGATTAAGCGATTATTACGTATTACGGTTAGTAAATTAAGGAAGACTGGAGTAATTGCCGAGATTAAGCGTTATCGGGACCCGACCTTGAAGTTCAGTACTGGCAGGTACCTAGCTTACCGACGGGTTTGGCGATAAGAAAAAAAAGTAATTTCGAGACAACAATGACGCGAGTATTGAAAACTTTCCTCGTGCGATTAGGCTGGATCCATATGTGGAGAAAAATGAGAAGGAGAGTTTCGATAACGCGATTGACGTCGGGTGTACGCGTGTGACGCTTTATTTTTCATATTACATTGCAATCTCCCAACGTCTTCCTTGACACTTATTGTTAACCTCTGATGACAAGAAAAACTGGTCATTGTGGTGGGTATCTATGTGCGACAGATAAGATCATCAAAACCGGAAGGACCGGTGTCTCTACCTTTGACTGAAATGATATTTTTATTCACCGGTAAAACTGGAGCGACTTCAGCTTCGTTCGCATGCAGGAGATTTTACGGTAGCGCAGAACGTGCTGACGTAACTTTACGTTGAATTGAGTGGAAGATTCGATGAAATCGGGAAAAACGTTCGGACGAGTTTTCATCATATGGCAGCAGCGACGAGTAAGGTTGATTTGTCGCCCGACTGTTCTTATAGTCTTTCGTAGCCGCGATAGAAACTATTGTTTTGGACGTAAAATTCCAGGGGAATTTTGTTTGCACAGTTGGCCATCCTGCGATTGTCCAATTGTCGCGAGATAGAAACGCGTCTAGTTTCAGACTGAAGTTTTTCTGCGTTTCTTTCTTTATTTTTCGTACGACGAAAATTCGAGATTTAGTTTCTGTTACGAGTGTACCTGACGGTAATGGAGTCCTGGGATTTTGACAGGAATTCAAATATTTTGATTGACAGGTATTTCTTTTCTTCCTCTTTCCTTTCAAGAGAGGCATTTTTCAAGGACTTCGCTAAGGTCCACCGTGGAGTCTGGATGGAAATTATAACCGTGGGGTGCTTTCTACCTTCGGTCTAAAAAAAATTGAATTTATAAGGGTTGCTCCACAACTTTTCAAATAACTCAGTCGCGAGAACTCGTAGTAGCCCGAGTCTAATATCCCTTCACAAATAAATAAGGGAAACAAAGAATAATAAATAGAAACCCACCCTAATCTCAGTTCGCAGATATTATTCATCTTGGCACCCGGTCCAGATTCAGTTTTCTCCATGAACTCGCATGCTGTTACAATCGACACTTCCGGTTATCCCTCCCCAGTATCCTATTTACATGCAACCCTCGATAAAGTGCCAGCCCTTTACCGAACAAAGGGAAAATAATTTACCACGTAAACGGACCTGTGGCTAAATATAGGCTTAACCCTAACAACCCTATGTGATTTACTCTCATAGGGTTAACCAGTACAAATATGAGTTAAACGTAAAAAAAACAGACCCAGAAAATTCCATCCTGGACACCCTTAATATATCGATTTAAAATATAAAGTGACCTAGTCAGCGTGCGTATGGAATTGAAAAATTTCCCCCAATTCTTTCCCCCTCCATTTATCGCACAGTTTGCTCATTGTAAAGGTGAACGCACCTTAATCCATTGTTATACTTGGAACGAGCGATTTTTTCGATCTCCATGTAAGTCGATATTATTTAGAAGAGCCTGCCCTGGATAGCTAAGGGTTCTGGGAGGGGAAGGGACGCTGGGATTCGAAGGGGGAGCGTGGGGGATTTATACGCAGCGGGAGATGCGTGCAAAGGACTCCCGCTGGGAGGACTAAAGGACTAAAGGACTACAGAAAGAAGGACCTTAAAGGGGACCTCGAGAATCCTTCACGAGGAGAGACAGGACCTCGGATTGAACCTGGATCAGGATCTCCAGTCTTCCCTAGCAGTTCGTAGTTCCATCATTTACAATGGTGGGGGGGAGGGGGGGGGGTCAGTAACCCCAATATTTTCCTTGTACACTGGTTCCCATTCACCATAGAATAACAATGCAATTTACTATTACGTCATGACACTCCCTTTCTGCTTAAATCATTCGGTTAGATCGATACAATAAAGTTAATTGATTTCCACTAACGATCTGTCTGCTTGATTAAAGAAAAAGCTTTTCATTAATAGCTTGTACCTGGTACCTGTGATTTAGTTGTATAAAATAATAAAGAAAATGGTTTCTCTACAAATTCATTGAGAACCCTCATAAAAGGGCCGTGAACGGCCTTCGGTATAATGAAACCAAAAAAAAGAGAGAGATTGTATTTCGATTTAACCCTTTCGCTCCCTTTTATTATGCCTCAAGGAACCGGACCGTGTAACCCTTCGTTAAATGTGGGTCAGACTCAAAGAAGAAAGGTCTAAGCTGGAAGCTTGTCGCCAAACAAAGGATCGACTTGTTTCCTTTGTCGTCAGGATTCGGTTCGCGTGGCTGCACGTGATCCTTACGCTCTTCAGGATTCTCGAGAACGTTCGCCTAACACCTAACCTTACCTGTATCACCATCTCCATTGTTCCTCCGATCACATTCAAGAGTCTATTAGCTCGAACCGTCCAAATAAATAGATACCAAAAAGCCAACGAAACCACAGATTCCGTCCAGCCATCAGCTGCTACGAGACTCTGCAAACTTAACAATGGGTCACGTGATAATTATTTTTTTCCTTTTTCCTTTCTCAAAATTATCTTGATACCTGCTCCCGCTACATAGCTTCTAATAGTGTCTTCTTTATTGATTGCTCTAATGCCTATGATGAAATCCAAGTGAACGTTGCATCAGTCGGCCGATAAGCCGCCTTTTATTTGTTCAATACTGATAATAGCCTGGCGTCTCTGCGTACATTCAAAAATTTTTTTCTTCTAAGCTTCCAGTATTAGGACGTACCCCAAGAGAAAGTGAGAAAGAGATACAGATAAACACATAGCATCGAACAAATAGAATTTACCAAAGACAACAAATTCCTTCCTTCGCAACTATTGCGTAATGCTCCATTAAATGTCGAGTCGTATCAGTAACAGCGACGAGACGTATCCCAGTACGAGGGTTGAAGTAAAGAAAAAATCCTCCCCAATTACTATAAGATTGCTTCAGTGAAGAAAGGGGCCTTTGTTTCCCTCAAGATATAAATCCTTTGTCTTTCCTTAGCTAACCAAGTGACGCTACAGTCTCATCGTCCTCGTTGTACCTTTTTGTAATATCTTTTGTCAAAATTCTCTTATCATACCCCCATCCTACTTATTTCCTGCAAGTGTCTAACAGGAAAAAAAAAACCCAAGAAATCCAAAAGTCTCCTTCCCACTCAAGAGGTTTTGAAACCTTAAAAGGTAGGACGAACGATAGGAGCTTCCTTCTTATGTTAGAGTAGTCTCGCGTTCTACTTGCTCCCCTCGTTACGAGGGATAAGGATTACGGGAGCCACGAGAGAGAGTGAAAGAGAGAGAGGGGGAAGGGGAGGGGGGGGGGGACTTTTACACTGACGTTATTACCTGACTCCCCGTAATTTCGTGCTGCCGGCAAGAACCACGCTTTATTACCTTTTATTACATCTAGCAGGCGCTATGTCGTCGCGTCGACATATGGGGATGTACCTATATGTATACGTATGTGTGTGTGTTGTATATACATATATATACTGACTGGCAAACCATCCAGGATTTTCATTCACACCCTGGGGAGAGGATATCCAACCTGCCTTTTATTCTCGTCCCCCTATTTTTTTCTGCCCTCTTGCACCATTCCCCCCCTATCCCCTATATCTCCCCTTTCATCATACTTACCACTCGATAAATTCCACTTTCACTTTCTCTCGATGCGCGTCTCTCTTGCGCGTACGTGTCTACGTGCACGACCCCTTTTGTCGCGATCCCATTTATCGACCTGAAATTTGTTTCGGTACGTTTCCACGTGAGCTTTCGCTACTACTGGCCCCCTTTCGTTCAATAGGGTCTTTTGGTTCGGTTAATAGCCCTTTGTTCGCCCCCCTGTGTTCACAGCTCACTTCTAACGTTATTGCGTCCTCTGGGAATCGCCCTGAGATCTCTTACTTCTCGTGAAGGGTAAAACACTTTTTCAATCAGCGTTACGTAATGGGTGGATGAGTACGTAAATACGAATCGAATGTTTTTTTTTAATTTTTCTGATGCTTCATTCGGTTGCACCTGTCGCAGTCCACCTGTTGGCAACTTGTCACGTGGTTATTGGTTTAGCTAATTCCAGACGTACTTAACCATGATTGATGATGACGATTTGGGTTGAACAGTGTGACCGTCTGATTACTCTGTCTTCGTCGCACTTATGGCGGACTGATAAAAATGGAAAATTTTGATAAAATTATATTTTCTTTAATCAGCTCCGACGATCTTGGTTGTACGATTCGTGAACGGTGGAAAAATTCACTTGTTTTTCTCTGCCCGTGAAACTTTGCTAAGTGACGGTCGGCGTGGAGTATTGAAAAAAACAACATCTTGAAGATGGAGCATTTCTCACGTCTTAAAAAAAAAGAAGGAGTCACTCGAAGAGAGTTTTTCTAACATGCGTGCTAACAGGGTTATTCTGTTTACGAAAGTCGGGACTGACTTTCACGGTGTCGAATGTTTGCGCAAATCGCAAATAGAAATGACGACACGAAAGCCGAAGTTGTCGTTGTCCGTCGGTAACGTCGTTTTCTATATATATACTGGCCGTACTCGTCCATTCTTAAGGAATACTCGGTGCATTTTACCTCTCCTGCTTTTTTCCCTCTCCTGCTTTTTTCCTTTCGTAAAACAAGCAGGACGCTTATGTAAAAGGGAGGAAAAAAGGAATTAAGGAAAGAGCGAGAAGGTAAGATTAAAAGAACTTGTAGGAAAAAAAGAAGAGTCCGATTACCCGCAATGCGAATCACTACTTTGCCGTTCTTCTCGAGCGATGCAGAAAGGTGGGGAGGAAGGTGCATTCACATGAAGCATATATAACGCGAATCCTCTTATCGTCTCTGGGTGCACCGAGGTTGCATCAGGGGTCACTAGGTAAAGAATAAACGTAAGTGCGTTATTATCGACTGTATGGAGAATTGCTCAAGAGAAAGAAAAGCCTCGGGATTATCGGAGGACTTTGCGGCGTTGTCTACATTATTTTCCAAAATGGCCGACACACTGATATTACAGTTAGCAGTAGCATGGGCTACTGCTGTTCATGATGAAAAATATGAGCGCGTTTTCAATAGAACTACATCTGCATGAGTGTTTTTCTCGAATGTACCGACCACTCGATATTACGTCCGATGATTCACACGTGTCACCCCGATATGAATTATCCGTGGGAAATAACTAGAAAGTATTAAGATCTTGAATTTGCCTTTTTTTTAATAAATAAAATAAAATATTTTTTAGGCATCGGGTATCGATCCCGATACCTTTCGCATGCTAAGCAAGAACTTTTTTTTAAATAAAAGTATTCTTTATTTGATCTTGACAATTTCAAGTACATGTAGGTCGAGAATAATTTTAAGAAAACCTTATCTTTTTCTATTGTCGTTGAGGAGTTCCTGGCTGTCGTCTGACTGCTTCTCTTTGTCCTTTTCTCTCAGTGTTTGCTTTTAATAAACTTATAATAGTCGCTGATATGTGACTGGCGTTCGATTTTTCTTCTTATTTTGCTGGTTAAAATTATAAAAAACATACCGGCTAATTTTTGAGTCTTAATAATATTGACACTTAATAATTAATGGCTCGTGTACATATATACAAGTGGCTCTTTGGCTGGAAGCCTGCCATTCAAGCTGACTTTTCTTTTTTGTTTTATTTATAGCAAATTATACTGGCGCTCTCTTTGTTCTTTGTTGTAGTTCAATCTTTTTTTAATTTCACGATATGGTGGTCTTCTGGGTCTATCCACCATATCTTCTTGATCAGTCTGAAGAAATCCTCGTAGTCTCGGTAGGGAATTGCCATACTGTATACTAAGCTTTTCTTTTCCATCTGGCTAAAAATTCGGTTGGTAGCGATTTGTTGTTTATGTGTTTATTAATGTGGTATTAATGTCGTATACTATTGGCGTGTTGTTTGCGTCTTGAATTATTTCTTTTTTGTCTAGTGCTATGAATGCCTGCGGTGGTAATTACTTGTTGACTTGACTGGTCCATTGACTGCGTTGCTATGTCAGGTTTGCGATGAAGCTGTTTCCGTTCTCTTTCGCGTTTACGAAGTATAATCTTGTCAACTTTATTATGAAGTTGTCTGTTCTTGGGATGTCAGCACAGTTATAAATTATCTTGTTACTGAATTGTTACTGAACATCCTTTTGTAATCCGATCGCGGTGATCTGTACACGTTTAGGCATGTTCCGAGACACTTTTTTTCGAATATTCATATTTTTTCCATTTTTGAGGCGCTTAAATTGAACAACACAACAACAGGCGCTGCATAGGTATTATTGGACGAACTAGTAACTGGTAGCATATGACTTTGGCTTTCTGAGTGAGGCGAGTGTTGCGGAATATTTGGGCGTTCTGCATGAAGACGTTCCTTGCTCTTTGTAGTTGGATTTCGATGTGTGGGTTCTTAAAATTTGTTTATCGTTAATTTTCTAGTTTCTTAAAATTTTTTTATCGCTAATTGCTAAGCGAGCGCTCTACCATCTGAGCTACGCCCCCAGATACATAACGTTTACACGGTCCACTTATCATTGTTGGTTTATATAATTCGAAAATTACTTGACATTGTGTTAAGGTTACAAGTAGCACATAGCAACCTTATATTTGCCTTAGATAACAATAAACGTATAAGATTTTAATATAGACAGAAGAGCGCGCAGAATCTCTATCTAAAAATGAGTCACTGTTGGGTCAGTGAGCATGTGTGCCATGCCGCTCTTGCGATCAGTGCTAATCGTAATGAATCACAGTCATCATCACGTTCGCGTTCAGCCAGTGTCCATTACTCGATTTTCAATTGTGCAACTTTCTTTTCCGGTCTTTCACACTGCACAAGTACCTAACATGCCATTACTCTCCGTACGCGTAAATATACATTCTACGTGCACCGTGTGTGCTTAGGATTTCTCACGTTTGCCGATCCCTAACCTCTCTAGCAAATAGACCTTCGGTACTGCTATCTCGTCGATTGTAAAACGACCTGTATTATCCGGAGGTAAATCGTCTGACGCTCCTCTGCAAGTATTCATTATTCATTGATCTTAGCATACACGTATAATCGATAATCAAACAATTCGTATTATCAGTCAATTATCGTTATTTCAATAGTCGCCCACACGCGTGTATCTCAACACGTCTCAAGGCTACCACGGTGAGCCGTTTGGTATCTTGAGTAGAAGGGAAAAAAATTAAAAAGGAATAATAAAAAAGCGCCAAGAGAATGGAAACGATACGAGGCGTACAAAGTGAATATCACCAAGTACCGCGATGCACGATGCACCAGCACGATGCACCAGCAAGGTGCAGCAGTCGTCTGCCTCTGCTAGAGAGTTCTTATAACCTTTAACCCAGTTTCCAAGAGACGATTGGTCGACGATAGTATGGTGGGAAGGAGTGAATCAGTCCCGTATACGTATGTATGTTTACTAAGAGAAGCGCTGCTGATGACTGCTGCATGTAGTGAACTCCAGTTGGCTAGGGCAGAAGTGGATATAATTTTTTCATCCTCCAGCTACTCGGCTCTTGGCACTGAGAGAAAGAGATTATTAGTCTGCGGATCGCGATACCACGCGGACGTTCCTTGCCGGTTTTACGGCGGCCTGGGAGAAGCTAAACGGTTTATATTATAACGGACGTCGAAGGATGAGGGAACGACGGAGGTGGACAACTCGCGCTCGGCAACCCGGTCGAGTGAGTTGAGTGAGGTGGTTGAGCCCAGTTGAGGTTAGGGTGGACTTTCCCAGTGCCGGCTCTATAATTGTATATATGCGGCTGTGCCGTAACGAGAGGCGTTTTCCCGAGCGTTGACCTCGCGCTTCTAATACTAACCTCACCCAACACTACCTCCTTCTCGAGCCTCACGGGAATACTAAATAATATGAAACCTGCACGTTGCTGGGTTGTTGATACTGATTAACGTGATCAACGGTGCTTCGGTGTATTTTTCCTTCTCCTTTTTTTCTCTCTCTCTCTCTTTCTCTTTCTCTCTCCTTCTATTTTACACTCTCGTACAGCTGGAGAAGAAGCAGATAAGGTATATATACATATGAATGAATGTATGGCATACGATAATTTTCATCTAGAGGTTATGCACAAATGTCGATTTGATACAAATGGATTTAATCCGTGTAGCGATAACGGCTGATCCTAAGGAAAAATATAGATCTTTCTATTGCCAAGGATTAATATCAACTACTTGAAATGTCTGTCTGTCTGCTGCGATATGATCGAGATAAATCCAGGTAGTCGTAGTCTTAATAAAAATATCTGCTTGGATACGTCTCGTAAGAGATTCTCAGAAGGTACTTGGAATCAATCGTAATAAAGTATTGAACTCGTGTCCGTGCGTTCTTAACGGTTTAATTAGTATCTAAGAATTGATCTGATATCAAATAGGAAGGGAGGAGGGCTCGATGCGCAAACCAACTTAAACGTATAAAAAGGAAATGAATTCAAACTTTTGGATACTTGATATTTCAGCGACCTACCATACCTTAAGGTTTTAACACGTGTGTTATTTGTTTTGCCTGGACCGTATCTTCCAATCGCAGAGGATGTAGGTATTTTTTTTCTTCATCTAGGATCTCGTGACTTTAGACAAGAAAAAAAATGTACATTTTACATGACTGTACGCAATGTCGAACGGCATGAGTCACGGGTCCGCCTGAGGGAAAAGCGTGACGATATCTTTAAACGAAAAAAAAAGAACAGAATAATAAAATATTCTCATGTGAATTATTAGGAATAAAAAGAAACAAACGGAACAGACGTCACATTCGATCACGAATTTGGCAGTGACTTTCACCACTTCTCGTCCTTTTTGTTTTATGTGACTTTTTCACGCAGAGCAGCGACTTCACTAATGATTTCATGTGTATTGGCCTTAATGTGTATCAGCGACACAGTTGTCGTTCTTCCTGGCTACTGTTTACGGGAACGCGTTACGACGTGACTATTGTGTCACTAGAAAATACTTCCAAACAGTCTGCACGAGACTTTTCTCTTTCGTCAGAATGGCGGCACGACAACTGCTGATAAGCTGATCAATTATTATTCGAAGTAACTGCATCGGTTGCCGTGTCGAAATTCTTCGAAGATACAACTCGTTGTAGTTGGGTTGAAGAAAATTGAGAGGAAATCGCTTACAGTTCATCCTTGAGATGTTGGAAGACAAAGGGATTGTGGTATTCCTTCAGCAGAGGTCACCAGTGTATTCATTGATCCACAGGACCTGTTGATATATTAATAAGGATGCGAGAAATAGAAACGTCAAATTATTTTATGACCTGATGATTACTTATCAAGGAATCCTTGAAGCATTCCGTTATAGGTGTGACAGTAACTTATTAACGGTACAGTAAATACATTTTAGCCATTTGTACAACGGTGGACATTTATTATTAGTCTTCCAATTGACAGGAGTTAATATGGCTGTTGAAGTTGACAAAGAAATTCAAAAATTCTCGACTACCGGCGAATCGACATGACCAGACTGCGTCGTGCCGGTCGCCCGGTTCTCCCCGGGTAGGAAAGCGATATTTTTAGAACGGCTAGTAACTCTGTTGCTAAGGCATCAGCTGATCCGAACCGGCCTACCGTGGTGCTTCAGGAGCGTATCGGAATTACAGAGTACCAGTACCACTTGGTAACCGAAGAACCTTCCACGAGCCGTCCATAGTTCATAACGCGATTGGCAAAAAACTTCAATCGTTTGTATCACTGCGAAAATGTCTGACGCCATTTTCTAAAAATAAAGGATTCTCTTATCCCGGAATTTTCTCTAGTATCGACGGACAGAGTATGCCTGGGAAATACGTTACTGTCGACCAATAGGAAGGAACGAAAAGTTCCCCTACCGTTCTACCGGCTGCTACCCCCACCACTCTACCCGGCCAGATGATCGCACGTCGGCTGCTAGCGGCAACCGGCCGTCAGTTAGCAACCGGCGCTCTCTCGGTGTAGATGTCTTTGTATCGTAGCTCCTCGTAATGTTCAGTGTAACTTGAGCCTGTGCCTAGTGCCCTGGTGAAGAACGCTACTTCTCGTATTAATATTTTTTTTCTATGCCAAGACACCGTCAGCAGCGTTATAACAACACACGTGATAAACACTATTAATTATAGTATCGATTGTTATAATAGAATTGGGCTTTCGTAAAGGACGCGACAACGAGATCGTCTGTGATATGACTGATAGTTTCTTACCGATTCTGTTTAAACGTTATAATTTTCGGACGTCTTATTCATACCAGTGAGATCCACTTCTGCCACAAGTACGACAAAGAGTACAGACAGATTGACGCTGATAATTATTACTCCTTGGATACGCTAATTTCAAGGGACAGTGTCTTCTTTTCAAGAAGAAAGAAAAGTTTACGTATCCTGTCTCTGAGTCGGCCGATCATCATCTACTCTAAGTATCTAATGACTGACGCTTATTATTCCTACTGACAACGACGTGAACGACGTGAGACATCACACTAGTGTTAGATAGTGCTATTTATTAAAATTCATCAAAATTCCTGTGGCGCAACAAGAGGACGACTACCCGGAGGCGGATACGATCGAGTACGGTGGTGCCGCCAATATGGGTCAGATCGGAAATGACGTAAGTTTTAGGAAAATTTTCTTGCTAATTTCTTAACCTGTATCGTCATGCGAAAGGACAGTGCTGTAATAGCTGCACAGGGTGAATAAGCACCAGGACTTTCTGACGCAACGTTTCTTTTTCTGACTTCAGGTATACATATTTGCGGTATATTACATATTTCACAAATATATATATATTTTCAAGGAAAAATCTCTGAGAGAAAATTCTTGAGAATGTCAAAAAAATGTTTTTTTATGTCTAACAAATGATGCACTACGTTCATAGCGACCCTCTTCATCCTACGGCGACTGACAAAGGGATACAACAGGGCGGTCAAGCCTGACCCGACTCTGTGTCTGAATTATGTTATTTAAATTTTGAATTTTCGGACACGAAATCCTTGAAACTTTTTCTCTCGCGCTATCGAAAATTAGCTGTGCCGTCGTAAACATTTTCTGGCGAGCGATTATCGCGTTGGAAACGCAACTTTGGGCCAATTGTTACTTACTCGCTTGCGTTTTCCAGGGAGTCGCTTTATGTGCGTCTGCCTCTTTGTTAGGAACTGCTACTGCTGGCAACCCCCTCCCTCCCTCTCAACTTTACGGATTTACGATCCATACGCGGGGCGAAGTGTCGGACCCTCTCAGTTTCGTTGGGTTGTCTCGTGCACGTTTTCGTCATTTCACTGCGATTTATCGGACATATAAATTTCTCACCCTCGGAGGATAATCACCACTTGAATGGGATCCGCTTTAGCTACTCGCTGTTTGAATGAAAGTTTCTACCCCTCTGGAAAGCGCTGGAACGATATCTACCCTCTGCCGAGTAGATTATATAGGTCTATTTTGGTTTTTATTATGTTTTCTAGCTCGAGCCGGTTAGCCTGTATAGGATATTTGTAAATATAGAAACGTACTCGTTAACAATAGAGTAAATTGACTTGCGATGGTTAATTACGGTCCCGTAATTAGGCACGCAAGTGCGATTAGTCGGAGTCGATTTGGCAGGGACTTGAATTATTTATCAACGGGAGAATGTTTTTTGTTCGGTAATAAAGATCCAAATGGAGGCATCGAGTGCATCCTCGTATACGCTATTTACATATAAACGACGTCTTTTTGTCTTTTCATTCATGCAGCCCGGTCGTTGCCCGACGTTTGCATTTCTCGAAACTTTGAGCGAATCTTCTTGGGCGGATGTGAAAAAGATGAAGGATGCCATTAAAATTCCAGGTAGAATCTCGTCGATATGATTCTTAATACTTTATCGGGCTTCTTTGTCGTTCCTTCAATCCTTTCTATCAATTAGGTATACGATCCATTGTTTTTCTCTCTCTGTGCTGAGGTCCCGCTTACAAATGGACGAGGACGAGTCTACCACGATTGATGATCTAGCTTCTACTTTTATTATGTTTTAGAATTTGTTTTTTCTTTTCATCTTTTCTTCCACGGTCAATTCAGATCGCAATCTCGGAGATCGTTTTCCGCGATGCCAACCGGTTTTTCGTCGATTCGCCTTCTCGTGTTTAGAATCTTGTTGATGTGCGGTCATAAACTTTATCATGTTCTCTCTCTCTCTCTCTCGCTCTTTCTTCCCCTAGTTTCTCTATACTCACGATCAGTAAGGTATCACGGGATCTTTCCTTCTCAAAGTTCAGAGTCGTGTTGTATTTCCGTTAAGAAGAGAGATAAAGGGAATATAAAAAAAACAAGTAGTAGGGGAGATAAAAAAATATAGAAGAAACGAAATGGCTTCATTCGACGTTTCGGTACGACGAGCTCACCGGAAGGGAACCGGGGGCCGAATTAATTCATGGGGTAACGGCACGGTGAAGAAAAGACAAGTGAATGGTGGTGCTCATGGCGGTGCTGGCTCTGCCCAAGGAAAAGGAAAATACTTAGCTCCCATAATTCCCGTAGAATATTCTCGAGGAACTGTTTGGGGGCTTTTCTCTTCTCTGAAAAATGGGCAAACTTCTTGGAGGTGAAGATCATTTGGACCGTTGCGGTAGTTGGGAGTCTCTGCAGCATCCTTTCCAGTGATGCTCTCAATGTGGGCTTCTGTGGACACACACAGACACATATATACATTGCTCAGAACCCATCCCGGTTAGAAAGTCATTGTTTATGGTGTTGCTTAGGGACCGGTTATTCCTTGTGACTTGTTGCCTTCGTGCCACGTAATTGGTCGACAACCGATACACCTCGAGTTCTCGCATTGCTGGGATGAAAATGTAGCATTGAGCATGTCTTTGACCTCGTTAAGAGAAAAGTGGAGGAATGAGGTAAACTGTTGAGCGATAATTGGGAAGTTGAAAAAAAAAACTAGGAGGTACGATGACCGGTAGATACTTCTGGTATAGGACGCGCGTTTTTTCGACTTCTAAATAGCAATTCTTAAAGAAATTGATAAAAATCCCTAGAGCATCTAGGAAGTTTAGGTCGTAGGTCACGAAATCTACAACGCGATAATTCCGAATTGTAAAGATCAGATGGCAGTTCGACGAATTGGTAAACAAGAAGAATGCATACGAATCCATATCGGAATTCGGTGCAATCATTTCCTGGATGGAGGAGCGTCGGCCTGAATCGGCCTTTGTCCTCGGTGCTTCGTTCCGAATCGGCTAGTAGGACAGACAACGTCGAAAGTCACGTGCTTGCTTCTGATAATCAATATGGTGACGTCAGCGGCTCGGAAGAGCCAATGAGAAGTGAGGCCGACGAGCAGCCTAGTCGGACTGATAACAAAGAGCATCGAACTCCAAGTTCTTCTTTGTTCGTCTTCCCTTGGACTATCCGGGAAACTTGAAAATTCGTTGTCTTGTCGCGACGTCGAGCCTTCTTTTCTTTGTTCTTTCTTCACTTCGTACGCACTCGGCAATCTCCGTCTTACTTCGTACGAGATACGTTTAGCGTCTTGCGGACGGAACGGACGTCAATGTTACGGAACTGGCTAGTTCGATTTTGAGGCTTCCCTAGGGATTTTTAGGTTATGGAAGAAACGTCGTGACGTGGTTTTTTTAATTTATGGCGACTGTCTCCGATGACGTGACAATCGTTGGTTGCGTCTTGTGGCGAGGTGCCATCAACACTGAAACCGCAGGATGATTTATAAAAAAAGTGTGAGAATGGCGATTCGCAAGTCGCAAATTTATCACTCGAGGACCAATACGCACGTGCGTACACGGACACGGACTCACACGTGGAGACCATTGAAATGTCAAGGTAGTCCCATAGTTGGCTTTACGACTTTCCCAACTGGACGTCTCGTCGGCGACATAAACAAAGCCGACGACATCGATGGCGTCGGCGCCGGAAGCTCTCAGCGCCTCTCTTCTTCTCTGCCTTTCTCAATCTCTTAGGTACCCTCGTATCCTTCACTTAGTCTTTCCTTGCTATACTTTTTGCACTTTGTTTCTCCCTTCCTTCTCCCCCTCTCTCTCTCTCTGTCTCTCTGCACTCAACATCACGCTGTTTAACGAAAGGGCTTATTGGGAACTCTGCCGTCTCGTTACGTCGCCATCTTCATCTCCAATCTTTACGCTCTTAAGTCACGTCCCAGACCGACGTCGAAAATCACTGCACAATCAATTTAGTCACGGTTATATATTAACTGTTGTGGTAATATTTTGATAATTCGTTGATTTTTTTTTGATTTCTAAGTCCTCGAGGCTTTCGTCGGGAGACGTTGAAAATTGAGGAAAACCAAGTGGAACGTCCACGTGGAGTCGTTTGGGAATTTATTTGGCTTCGGGCTTTCTTCCATTTAAAAAATTTTTTTTTTCTTATAAGAGGTATAAATGGTATCCGTGGTTTCTATTTGTAGGTCGGTATTATAAGCGACATAAAAAAAAAACATTTAAACTGCTCTTGCCTCACCAGCTAGTAACGCCAATAAATTTTGTAACTTCCCGTACCGATCTACCCGTCCGTCCTGACTTACTTGACACTCCTCTCTCTCCTCCTTTCCCTCTCCTCTTCCTCGAAGTTATCGCCCTGCTTATAAATAGCGATCTAGCTCCCACGTGCTTCTTCGTATACGCGGCCGTGCTCGGCCGTGCACGCACGTGCGTGTGCCCCACGAGCACACGTGGCCAAGGAGGTCAAAGTGCTTTGGAGTTCCCTGGCCGCCGCGACGTGGGAGTGCTTCTTGGTTTTCTCTGTAATCCCTTCCCCTGTCCCCCTCCCCTCACTCTCTTTCTCTACGGAGAGAGACCCAGAAATTCGAAACACTGAAATCCGATTCGTCCATAGCATCGAAGTTTGGAAATATTATTACTCCCTATTAAAACAAATGAAAATGGCTGCGCGGCGATGGTACATATTGGGATCTTATATCTATAATATACTTCACAGCAAAAGGCCTAGCTACGTCTACCAGCTCTTTGCTTTGTGGGGATCAAACAAAGCAAACAGTACAAGGACCAAATCGGATGACTTAGTCTTGCCAAAATATAGTTTAGAATTTTATTTTTAAAAAATCCTTTCGCTTCTCTGCAATTATCACTATGAAACTCCTTATCGACAGCGATCGGATCAGCCTCATCCACTTCTTCTTTCAAAGCACGCCTTTATTTGGATCTTTTAGGACAAACCAAGCCCCTGACAAACCTATACTACCTGTAACGTAGAAAACCATCCAGCATGCGCAATTATAAATATTGCATGTTCGTGGGACTTCGCTTTAACGAATACCTAGATGATAAGCCTTGAAATCGTAAAATTGCAAGCACTGTTCTATTGATCAATACTGTAAGCAAATGGTTGTTAAATTGTAACGAGTCAGGTGGTCTTAGGGGATTTAATCCCAGAGAACATAATAAACATATGTATATTAGGTCGATGCAAAAGTTCGTCCCGTTTTTGACGCTAGATGGCATCAGAAAAATGGGACGAACTTTTGCATCAACCCAATACATTCTCTTTGTCTCTCCTTGTTTTTTTTTTCATTTTCCATTCTCTTTCTCTCTGCAAACCTTCCTTATCGCGTCGAATCGCAAAAAGTCACAGTCGAACAGCCACGAAAATTGGAACGACTTTTCGACCAGTTTTACCGAAAAATGCATATTACGTATACCCCTCGTTGAACCGATCTAATTAGCTTACAGGTATACGCACCACCTTCCATAACTATAAAGTAAAATGTCACAGGCGATTAAAAGGATTGCACGTTCGATCACAACGTTTTTCCACCTTCTTTCCAACGTGACAATGAATCTTTAGCAATTCCTATGCATCATCAGCATCAATCTCTCTCCCGTCCGTTCCGCCGTTCCAACAGCGCCCACGGTTCCCAATGACAATCGTCAACAGCCTCTCACCGATTTCCCGACACGTCGTTGCATTTAACACGTGAATGCACCATGCACCATATGCGCCATTATGCACGCGTACATATAGGCACAGCCACGCGAGGCATCGCGAAGCACACGAGGCCGCCAGTGACACTCGAAGGCACTTGGCAGTCGACTTGTTGTTTCAGGCCACGCAAACAAGTGCTATAACTCGGCCCAGCCCGTCTTACACCCAACCAAAACCAACAAACCGATCCCCTCGAACGAGCCTGTAAATTCTTAAGCACACATGCATGGAAGGCGCGGATTTTTCGCGACGAGCTCGCGCCGTGATTTCGCCTGGACGGTCGATCGATTTTTAAAAGCTTCTTTCATCCCTCGAAACAATTCAGTAACTGTCGCCGGATTTTCATCGAGACTGTTACAGAAGGTTGAGGATACGTTGAATGCAAAATTTCACTGTTTCTCTTATTTTTTTTTTTTGGTAATTGAGGCTTTTGATTATTACGTCATCGTCTGTGTTTGTTCTTCTTTTTCTTGTAAATTAATTCTCTTTATCGAACGAATTCATAACGCGATCACGCTCCGTCAGGAAACACGAGATACAGGACAGACCAGATGACACGTTCCTAATGATGTGTTTTTCACACGTCGAGAAAAGTACGTTAATGATATTCAAACGCGCCGCGGGACTGGCGACGCCTCGCTGTTCCTTAGACGATTTTTACGCGTATCGGACCGAGCGACTCAAGGCCGCACTCAGTCGAATGGAAAGAAAAGGAAATAAGAAAGAAACGGCGATGAAAAATCCATTGATAATTATCGATCGCGTTAACCTAGAATTTCGTATTTATCCATAAGGCATCGTTACGCGACGGGTATTTTTATTATCTAATATATTTTCTGTCGCCATTCGACTTTAACCTCGAAAACTTATGGATCCATTGCGTTACGCCAATAACGGCGATTCGCGAGGAGTCGACTATAGGCGTTTACGACGAAGTAGAAGAGAGCAGATAGTAATTGCCATGCTTCTAGCAAATTCCCCTCCCCCCCGGTCCATTTAATTATCAACTCCGACAATTAGGTCGGATCACTGTAAATCACTTTAATGGAAGCTCCCTAACGAATATTGTCAGCTACTCTCGACGTGATCCCATTGGGAGTCTCGCGCCTTAAATTCGCCATTGTTCTCCCTTCCCGTTCTCGCCCTTCAATTAGTCCGTACCAGTGAATCCAGTTCTCTCTCCTCCGACGAGGCGGAATTGAAAATATCTCAGTCGGAAGTGCTCGGCAGAAGTCGGTCAACGAGATAGCGGCCCTAATCGTAATCATAATTCCTCGTTTATCAGGAATCTCGTATCGTAGCATCTCTGTTATTCTACCTATATATCTGTGCATGCGATGCTAATGAATATATATTTATATTTATAATGTATATATACATATACATTATTCATATATATATATATCAGAACCAGAAGACATTATACTCCTCCTAAACCATCTAATGAAGCACTTGAGCCACGCACCGTCAGAGCGCGCCACCTTCTTCCATGACGTTACGGCCCACGCTTGTTTTTTCCGGTCTATCATGCCCTCTCACGCGCGTGCATCTGTGCGCCGGAGTAATACACGCAACACATTACACTTCGCGAGCATTCTCTGCGGCAGGGATCGCATTCGCGGTCATGTATACGCGAACCGTCAGGCCCGCGATACGCAGGATATGGCACAAGGCTTCTAAGCTGATTGTACAATCAGCCGCTGGACCATTCTCTCGTTACTCCTGATTTGTCCCGACTATCTCTTCCTGGCATATTTTCAACCGCGATAGAAACGGAAGGAATTCGAACGGGCGTTGAAAAACAAGCGTCGCCACAGTTACGTTAGCAGGCAACCAGAAAAACGTTACTTCGTATAAAGTCAGCTGGCACAGCAGCATCCCTGTTACGTATCAATTTAAAGATTTACCTGCGGGATCGTTCTGATGAGTCTCTCAAGCCTCTTCACCTTGACCCCCTTTTTTCATTTCTTCCTCTTCTCCACTTCCTTTCGTCCTGACCCACCCTTTTGCCCCTTCGCGCGGATCCATTTAGCGAACGTTAACCCTGGTCCAATCTCTCTGGGTTCCTTAACCTCCTCTACTACGCTCCATAGAGATTCTCATCGATCCTCTCGCAGCATCCCTCGCTTCTTCTCCCACTACGCTCTTGTTTCGTTATACGCGATTCCGCGTGAATACGTCTATTTTGCAAATAATGGTCGTTTGACATCATCCCCTCTCCTACAGCGACCCCCTTTAATGGAAATACCGTCTTGACGTAAGACTTATTCGTCGAGCGTAAACAAGTCCGATCCTCAAAGTATACAGAAATATTTACTTCGTTCCGTCGCAGCGCGAAAGATCGTCAAATTTTGTTCCTGGCGACGGCGCTCTGCTCAGCTTCTACATAAAAGTCACGGCGTTTCGGTTGGCCAGGTTGACCGGGTTATCAAAGACGTCCAGTTTGGCTACGTCGAAGTGGCGTTATCGGGATTGCAACGTCATCCCGGCTTGACATCATCCTGCGAACAATTTTGGACTGGATCGTTATCCAGCGTTGCGCTCAAGAGAGCGACAATGAAGATGTTGATGCGATTAACCGCGACACGTCGGACAGGATGCGATTTCGTCAACATGTTTACTGGCTTCGTCGCGAGCCAATCAGACGTCGATTCTAAAATGTTAATGACAGCAGGCGTCGTTTCCACTCTCCACCGTAGGTCGTTGCCGTCGTCGTGGCGGCCGCACCGACGACGCTTCGCGTAACTCCGTCTAATTTATCAGGACACGAAGAGTACGAGAGTGTGCCTGCGATAAGGGTACGTCTCTTGTATGATTTACGAAAATCGATCAAGACCCAAATTGTCGAGGACGTTGACGCGAGATATCGATTAAAATCGTGAGGGTATGGGGATTTCGGTGTTGCAACGTAGTCCGGCGACAGTCGCAGCTGTGGGAACTGTACGACGTTTAAATCGTCGAGGTTAAAAGCTTCTTCGAAGTACGGCCGAGAGGAGCTGCCGGAAATACGTGTGGCCAACGTCGCGGATAAAGGATGCCCGTGTAAACGAGCTGTCGCCTCCGCGTTACATGGAAACCGCCTTTACGCGGTCTTGTCGCCTCGTCAATTAATCCGGTGGTTTTTGAGACTCGCGTGCTGAGATAAAAGAGACGAGAGAACGGAGAAGAGAATAAGAATAGAAGCGCAAGATTAATCCTTGGGGTATGGTAGGTACTAATGGAGGAACTGACTTAACACGACTACTCGGTCGGTAAAGTCGGGCGCGATTATTACTCGGTTGTAAACAGTGTGTCCGGGGACTAATGGAAATCCTGGGAGCCTATTAGCCTAGGCTCAACCGACTGTATGTATGGTGGTAGCGTGAATTCTGATAGAATCCCATACGCTCCAATGTGTATCACTTGAAACTTATTTAAGATCTTCTGTTGACTGTTATTGGGACGTATAGAGGCGGGAGGGGCGGGCAGTGTCTGATGTCTTTGGGATTGTTAGTACGGCAACATGTGCTCGGACCGTCCCCACCACTGGTGGCTCTCTCGCCTGTATCTCAGGGACTTGATAAGATTAAAAATATAAGCCCCCATTAAAATTTATGTAGTTGTTTATCCGACTACGGTGTACATTCAATGCGCGCAGTTCTCGCCGAGTCGTCACGGCGAGAAGACATGCTTCTCTTGTTACGTACTCTTTGGTAAGGACTGTACCACCACCACCACTACCACTACTACTACCACTACTACTACTACTGCCATTGGAAGGCATCCCGCTCACTTGCCTACCTCGGACCAACCGTGGCACGGCTCTGTTACTATTATTATCTTCAATCTTGTTTACCAAACGCGAAAACGATTACCGCACGTGTAATCCCTTACTTAATTCCGACGGCAGACTGCAGATAAAAATTTTTTAAGTGGGGGAAATTTCACGGTTGGAAAAGGTGGGGAGAGGGGGAGGATCTTGGATGATTTTTTGTTACATTTTATATGCACTGCGATGCTTTGTTATGATGATCTCTTTCTTTTTTTTTTCTTTCTTCTAGCAGGCACGTGTGCACGGATAGAGCAGTTGCACGAGCGATCGCACAGTTTTAAGGTCGTGCCTGCAATTTTGTTTAACAGGCGTCACTGAATCGAGTCACGACTGTACGCACGTTCCACGTTATCTATGTATTATTTTACATAGGCGCGTCTCTTTGTGCGATGACGATCTATGCAATCGCGCGTTATTATTATTCCACGGGTAGCTCCGTCAGTCTCCATTTTGTTGACTACGTTTGTTTCTGCGCGAGGATATTGCGCGCATATCTATTGTCTTTTTCGGCGACGACACGGCAGAAATAAGGTTAAGCCACTTTCGAAATTATTTCCTTTAATGATATCCATCTCGGCGCGCGTGATATTACACGGGATGATTTTTGTGATATATGGAAGACACTCTCTGACCGGGTTGCTGCTTCGCTTTACGAAATGAAGGGATTTCGCCATTGTTAATATTGTCATTAGACCTTCCCAAGGCATTAGGCGCGCGTGCAATCCGACTGCGGGCACACGTGTCGGTTCCCTCGCTCACTTAATTCGGATGGTTTATCAGAATTTTAGAAAGTCTTCGACCCATAACAGACTCGCACGCCTCCTCGAAGTGGCGCCAGCTTCCATAACTATAAGTCTGTCGAAGCCACAACGTGCAGGGCCTCCGGCGATGCTGCTGTTACGCTCAACCAGGTTGACGACTTTTCGGCTTGGTATACGAATTTCCGCCATTAGTGCCCCAGTAGCTTTAAGCATCTCTTGAGGAGCTTTCGTGCAACCCCCTCCCCTTTTTTATGCGCGATTGGACGCCTTTTAAATTTTTTCAAGCAACGCCAAGGGATCCTGTTTCGAATTATGCAGACGATCCTGTGTTTTTCTTTAATGCTCATTGCTTCCTCTAAGTTCTCTGCGGATTGTGCGCAGGCCCTGCGCCAGCTTGGCCTGCCAAAACAGTCGTTAAAGAATCCTCACAGTCCACGCGGAGCCTGGCCGTTTGCTGTTTTTAAAGTCGTCCACATCCCTCGCGAGAAGTCTGTGTGCGTATCCGGTTGCCAACTTGCGTACGGGCCTAATTGAGTAATATTTACCGAATGACGTACCCCCCTGTTATTTTTAATCTCCTTCGTTAATATTCCTTCGTGGTTCCCCGTAGCCACGTTATGGCGTTTGTTACAACGTAGCGACAACTGTTACAATTCTGTCTCTACTCCGAATGGACGCCTTTAGGTCCAATCGAATTAATATGCGTTTCGAAGCAGTCTAATGGAACAAGATCAATGATGCAGGATATGATTCATCTTGTTGTTGATTTTTTAAATATTTTACGTCATCTTCGGTTCTCGTCCAATGACGATGGCCTCTTGGCTTCTTCCGTTTCACAAGAGCCAAGTTGCCACCTGTTGGCCACGCCTGAACTAAACTCCCACAGTCTATACAGCCGAACACGTAAACATTTGCTTTGATTTGGGAAAAACCGAAAGAAACGTTCAGGACACAATTTTAATGATTCGAATGATTTCGAGCGTGACGATGCAAACAAAATTTTCCTCGTCAATTTCTCTCCAGAGTTGTCACGAGCGACGATGTTCACAAACAAGGGACACGTTTAGGCGTTCGATTTTTAATGGACCATCCTGTATTGATTCTTTAAATTGGGCCGCATTTCGAAATCGAAACTGCTTTTTTGGGCTAATATTTGTTTGTCATGACACGCGATTTCACATCATGACGCAGATCATTTATCAAACGACTCGGCAGATGCGACTGTTATTCCTTCGATATTTGCGAGTCTAGCCGCACCTGACTAACACTGTACCCGAACGGCGGCCATGACACTTTACATTTCGAGATTTTCAAAATATTCCACGTACGCGCCCATTTTCCTTCGATACTCCTACAGGATCTTTCAACTTCAGCCACGCTTCGGACTAGTACGATTTCACGCTTGTCAACCCTCCGCGATTTACGAGGGTTGTTACGTGACGTGTATTTTCATGCCAGGGATTTCTTTTACCCCATTCCTCCCTCTACCTCCTCATCCTCCTCCTGCTTTCCTTTCTACCTCATTGGAAAGTCACTGCAATAAGAACTTTGGATATTCGACCTATACGGAACGTTTGATTTTTTTTTTCACCTCGTGTCATACCTTTTGGAACCGTTTACACTGAAGCGAAATTTATCGTAGAAAGGCTCAAAGGACATTCCTCGCCAGGGAAACGTCGCCAATTGAATATTCTTTTCGCGGGCGAAAGTTGTACCTGTCCGATTGAAACGCTATTCGCTTGGGGTCGCCGACCCAGCTTTACAAGGACAGTGCGTGCAACAGATTGTTCCGTTGTAAATGCTGCTTTACCTTATCGATTCTCATACGTTAGTTTCTCTCGTCTCTCTCTCTCTATCTGTCTCTCTTGCTAAGTATTCCCTTAGAAAGGTCATTAACGGCTCGATTATTCCGTAACGCCACGTAGGACAGATAACGGCAATACGATAAAGAATGTATATACAGTACCAAAATCTGTAATAATTAATCTTCTGTTATTTCGAATCTTTTTTATACAATTTCCTTTTTCCAACCACTCCCCACTCCTCCGCCCTGTTATTCGCGTTATCTCAACTTTAATCCAGCCCCGAACAACTTAACAGGCAAATCCTCTCGGATTGTCACGTGCTACCGCGTTAACGCAAGAACACATTTTTCATCGCCTATACGTTTAAACAGTTTTCTTTTCATTAACCAAACTATTTTCATTTCGCGCGACTCGAGTCAATGTTTTTGACAAAACCCGCCGATATCATCGTCGAGCAAATGATATAATGACGTAATGCAAATACCTAATCACAAGAATTCTGTTCGATAGAACACACGGCTCTCCGTGTAAAGACAAGTCGTTGTTTTCGTTCTTCATTATTTGTCTATTCTTCGTATACCCCTCCCCCACTTTGTCACCCCACCCACAAATCATTCAATTATCACCACGTGAGTGTTTCCTTTGAAAGAAAAAAAAAAACACGTATCGTATGACACGTGTGACCGCTTATGGAACGTATGCATTGAAAAGCGTCGATAAGTCCTTCACCTCAGAATTTCAGTCATTCGATTAATAATCAAAACGTCATTTTTCTTCATTCAATTTCAGACTCACATCCTGTTGATGGATGCCTTCCTCCAGAACAACAGGCTGGACCATGTCTCCAGGGTGATGGCATCTCATCCATCCTACCTGGAGCATTTCCTTAGGACGCAACACTTCATACTTCGCGGCGATGGACCCCTGCCCTACGACTATCGGCATCTCATCGCCATTATGGTAAGTCCTGTCGAGCGATACTAGGGACTTGGTTTTTGTAAATCAATTTCTTTTTTTTTTTAATTTCGATAAGCAAAATTTTTGATCAATCACACTTGGACAATTATTCGCAGGGATATCTATTGACTCCAGTTTCAGCAATGAGTCTAGAGACTAGTCTCGAGGACGTCTTTCTCTTATGCTTGCGAATCGTGTAGGTTGTTCGACTCGCGGGGTCAAAGGTTATCTCCTTCTTGTATTTACTGACGGCCACGTTTGTCTCTATACAACCTCTTTTTTTTCGTTCATATCATTCGAAAAATCGCTATCACAGTCTTGCGAGTCATTTACTCGAATTTACGATCACTCTTTTTTTTGGGCTGCTTTTTTGGGTGTTTTTACGATATTTCTAGATGATAGTCTCGGCAATGATCAGCATCGTTGCTGATTGGTTGAGGGTCGATATCAACGACGTCAAAATGAACTGTTTATCAGTCCCCTCGGTATGATTTACTTTATTCCGAAAAATTCATAGTCCGTCGTTAATTCATGAAAAAAAAAAGATGAAAGTCGAGTTTTTCGCAAGTTTCAATGGCGCTTTCGACTTTTCTCATGTATCTCTGTAATTTCAGCTCTTGAGCTGTTTTTCTAGGTATTATCATCTTAAGTCCTTCCTCTTGGTCTTGTCGATATTTGCGTTGCGTAATCCACGATAAAGCCTGTATTATGTAGCACCCCGTTCCTATCTAATCCCACTTGTTTTTTCGGCAGTGTGCACGAGGCTTTACACCAAACTTCCTGGCATGAGTGTACCACACGGACACAGACATTCAATCATCCAATCTGTCCTCCTTGTCGATCGACTTTAGATCCGAGCCTGATATAAATCAGGGTCAAAGTTGAGCTGCCGGTAAATTTAGCACGACCCCTGTACGTACAATCATACTTACACGTGTCAGGCCTGAATGACAGTATCGAAGAAATAATAATTCATCGAAATAAATCGATGAACGATAGCAAGATAGGGGAATCGTACTTTTTTGTTTTTTTTTTTCCCCCCAATCTCTTGCTTACTCCTAATCCACGATCTAGATCAAACTTGACGCAGATCGTGATCGTAAAATCCAATGCTGACACGGATGTCGTCGAAATCCAATCGTAATTGTATATCTTATAGATTAAGGTGTGGAAAAATATTTTTTTTTCGAAAGACCGCGACGACTTCTAATGATCGATCGTCCAATCAGTATCTCCAATACGATTGGAACGATCATTTGAAAATTCCGGGATCCCTGAAAGGGACTGAGATATTTCTTTTTGGCGACTCCACGTTTTTCCTGTGCCAAATTACGTCCTCCGAATTATCGATCCGGGTTAAGATAATAAAATCGGAACGATATCGACCCCAATTTTGTGGATCGTCATTGAAAATTTCATCCAATCAAACTGTTCGGTAGGTTGCGCAACTCTCGATCGACACAATCCCGAATAGCAGTACTCTTGTCTGTTCGACTGTATTTATTTATTTTTTTCATCACCGTCTAATGGTCGCTGAAAATTTATACGGAATTTCGTTACTCTTACGTGTTGCAGGCCGCTGGCAGGCATCAGTGCAGCTACCTTATTAATCTACAGAAGGGCGAGTTTCTCCTCCAGGGTGGCGATTCCTCTTGGCTTCAAGGTCTCAGGTCGATTCCTGGCAAGCTGCAGGATCTTTATGAAATTAATAAGATCCTCGCTCACAGACCCTGGCTTCTCAATAAAACGCACATCGAGGTAAGCCGCGTTTCTCATTGATCTCTGCCATTGGCGAAACAATAGAACCGGATAGATCGTAGTCGGGACGAAGAAGAAGGGCCAAAAATAAAACAATTAACAATGGATACGAACGAAACGGATATTTCAGAAGCTGACGAAGGGCGCGGATAGCTGGTCCCTCGCTGAGGTCGTCCACGCTATCGTCCTCTTGGCCCACTTTCATTCCCTGTCGTCCTTCGTCTTTTCCTGCGGTATCAACGAGGAACTCGACAATATCAGTGGCCATCATTACATAGAGAACGCCAAGGACAATAGCAATAACCAGCAACCTGCCAAAGACATGCTATCCAGCAGTCCCAAGAAGATCCATAACGGTGGCGGTAAGACTGGTACGTGTCTAACTGTCACTTTTTAAGCATTTTTTTTTACTAGTCTTTGAATTGCTCGTTAGGTCCTCCGATCGCTTTGAACGATCGAGTCATTGACCTTTTTGATTGTATAACGATTTTCTCTTATCTCGTATTCCAGACAACAACCCATCGCCACCGTCGTCACCGAGTATAGTCGGCGAACAGGAGGTCGGCGTCGAGACGCTAATGGAGCGTATGAAGCGTCTCTCCGAGAAGTCGGAATCTTATCAAATAACACAGGAGGAACTCTCGAAACGTTTTGAGACTGTCGAGAGTCAGTCGGCCGAATTGGCCGCAGCACCGCAGAGGAGTTCGATCCTGGATTCGGATATCGGCCATTTTATAGAGGATCCGACGTTTATTTATCAAGATTTTGCTAAGGTATCTTTTGTCAATCTTTTTTATCTTCTTCTTTTTTTATTCCCTTGCGATTGGTGCTATCATGATTTAATTGATCGTACTTTTAGCTAATCTCATACTTGGGTTTCTTTTTTTAGAGAGGTCAGCTGAACGATATACCCACGTTTCGCGTTCAGGACTATTCCTGGGACGATCACGGTTACTCCTTAGTGAACCGACTTTATAACGACGTAGGAAACCTTTTGGATGATAAATTTAAGACGGCCTATAACCTCACGTATTACACCATGGGCACGCACAACAAGGTCGACACGTCCCGCTTCCGACGCGCCATCTGGAATTACATTCAATGTATGTTCGGCATCAGGCACGACGACTACGACTACAACGAGGTGAATCAACTCCTGGAGCGTAGTTTGAAGACCTTCATCAAGAGTGCTGTTTGTTATCCGGAACGCGTGACCAAGAGGGATTACGATCGAGTCATGAAGGAATTCAAGCACAGTGAAAAGGTTGGTTTGGGATCTTGAGAATAGCAGAGAAAAGGAGAAAAATCATTTTCCTTTAACGTTCAATTAACATATGCCATTGACTTTCGTTCTAGGTCCACGTAAATCTGATGATTCTGGAAGCTCGCATGCAGGCGGAACTTCTTTACGCTCTTCGTGCCGTCATGCGATACATGACCTAAGCTTTCCAGTCATAGTTCACTCGACATAAGTCAAAACCAGTCATTTTTCTCGATCCTTTCCTTGCATACTTGTGCCACGGCCTCATCGTTCGGGATGACTTCGCCAACCTGGCACATTTGTTGGTGCAGAGTGGCCGTCCCGGATACTCTACATGTATACACAACATATACACGTATTACACTGAACGGAAGTAGAGGGAGAGCAAAAAGTGAGTGACGGAGTTCGGTGGGATACCTGAAACGTTTTGTCATCCTCATCCACAGGAAGATTCACCTCGTCGTCGTCGTCGGTTTCTCCTGCACTGTGAACTCTACGTCTGACTCAGCGATTCTAGGGATATAAGTGAGTAAGAGTGATATTTACACGTGATAGTAAATATTAAAACAAAAAAAAAAGTAAAGAAGAACGCCAAAATCCATGATGGTTCCTGTCGACATTACCGCAGGAAAACACGTACACAATCGAATGCGGAGTAGAGTGCGGAATTTTTGAAAATTCAGGTACGATTCTCATGAACGAAGGTATAAAGAGAACAAAAACAAAATGAATGCCCATTCATTGAAAAAGAGCCCTGTATCGCGTGGATCGGTAACGGATTACGTTTGATCGTTTGGATAATACGTCTCCTGGTGAGACCTCAGCCGGTAACTAGTGAGATAAGAAAGTATTTGATGAAGAACAATGGAGATTCCAAGAACGAGTAAAACGCTTCAAAGTGACGAACAAATGGGAAGAGCTACTATTGGAAGGAGGAGGGGGGGGGGGGGGCGAACAGAAATACGAAGGGGAAGAAGAAGGGATATGGATAGTGGAGGTGGAGAGGATGAGACTATAATATGGAACAGGCGAAGAATGCGTGCGCAAGAAAGTTTTGATTAGTTTGTAAATAAGGACTGTATTTTTCTACGTTCGGCTATAATAGGATTACTGTCGTGAAAATGGAAATGGCGTGATTTCCCGTCTCGTTTGTTCGAGCGTGGAGAGTGGAAAAAAAATGATAAAGAAAAAAAAAACAGATAAAAGAAATAAACACGAAAACTGTGAACTTTCGAATTCTAATTGTTATCGGATCGGTACTGTTTTCTGACTGGTACTTGGGTAGTCTGCCGGCCGATCGGTAGGTCGGTCGGTCGCAGTGAGTTATTTGAGGATGTAATCGCGATTGCGAAGGAACAGCGACGATAATGAGATAACAGAGCTGTGTATATATGCATGCATACATACATACATACGCATTATTCATATTTTCAGTCATGGTTGTGGGCGTGCAATGATCTTCAAATCATCATATAAGATTCTTTAGTTACGGTACTGATGCGGTTCGCATTAGTGCGTGAACGACTTTTCTACTGCTGATTGAAAATGTTCAAATTTGAAGATCCAATGACGTCGCCTGGACCAGTTGAAAAAGTCACTGATGAATGAATCTTGCGGGATTAGTCGTCGTCCGGTCTTGTAAGATCTACGTGAAAAGGTATAGCGAACCCCCCAATAATAAAAAAAAAGAAAAATTAATAAGAAACGACATCATACAATTCACAGTACTCGATCATCGTGGCTAGGAGAATTGAAAATATTATCCCCACGTAGCACTGTACATACTTTATTAAAATCCTCCCTTTTATTTGAATTACACTGTGTAAGGAGTAAGGAGAAAAGTTAATATAATGTACGTCTATACATTACATACTATGCGAGACATTTTATAGGGATTAGAAGTAATTCGGCTATGTTGTGACCAATCAAAGAGACGAGTAAAATCTTTAAACTTCCGAGAGAGAGAGAGAGAGGGAGAGAGTCTGTGTACGTGTGCGCGCGCTTGCGTGTGTCTGCGGAAGAGAGAGAGAGAGAGAGAGAGGAAGGGCGACAAAGGGGGAGGAAGAGAAATTGAATGCGGTGAAAGAAAAAGTGATTTCATTTCTTGAAGTAAGCAACAAATTAAATGAATAAAAAAAGAGAAAACTTGGACAGAGACAATTGAAATTTAAAGGTAAAAACTATAAAAATGACACTCAACACTTAACAACATAATATGTAAACATTGAGACGCACTATAGCGTTAGGTATGTGTTGTATCGACTTACTTATTCGATCCGATAAGAAGAAAGAAAAATCTGCAAGTTTTAATGCAACAATGTAAAATGGCGCGAAAGGATGACGGAAGTTACGTTGACTGCGTGCAAGAAAGCAAAGTAATAGATGACAACATAAAAAAACCGTAACAAGTCCAATATGGCGTCTCTCTCTCTATTACATATATAATAATAATATATGCGCTACAAATGATATATCACAATGTATGTACGCGTGTATGTGTGCATGTATGTGTGCATGTATGTGTGCATGTACGTGTATCCGTGCTATTCGACAAGAGTGAAAAGTTTTTCATTGAGGAGAAATGAAAAATCGATAAATGACGACGACGATGACTTCCCGACGCGTCAAGTAACAGGTTGATGATTTTATCGCGTGACGTATACAGTTTTGTCTCTTTATTATAATTCGTCCTTCTCTGTCTTGGGCTTACTTTTTATTCTTCGTTTAACGAGCATAATTACACACGGTATGGACACAGATAATTGTACGGGATCATTCAAATTTGTCTTTTTTACTTTCTTCCTATCTTTAGTTTTCCTCGTGGGACAGTACCGGGGTGTCTCTTTTTTTTTCAATAATGGCGATGTCTAACATATCAGGGGAGTCTTGACGATGACTGCGAAAAAATATCGACGCCGTATTCATGGGCGACTGATAACTTTTTTTTTTACACGGCGACGTTCTACCAGACGACAGTATTGACGGTTTTTTTTTTGAGAAATTCTCGATTCCTATTTTGTATCCCTTGGAGCAGTCGCTGACCCTCGCGATTTCATTTGCCAATTTACATGGGATTTCTTCCCTTCGCGTATCACTTCATCCCTCGGAATGAATCTTCATCGTGTTTGAATATATCATCAGCAGCGACTCATTCAATTTTTTCATAAAAATTATCTCGCAGCTATTGAAATTAGGAAAAACGAAAAATTGAATTTTTTTTTATCTCGCTGTCGTGCATCAATTTTATACTCACGCTCTTTCTCTCACGCAATTTTTACAAAATCACGTACAACTCAAACACACGCGCAACACATTTTCACACGTAATTACACACTGATTACTTTTACGTTTCTCTGTCTCCTCCAAGCGTTTCCGGTTCTTCTTATTTGTTGTTGTTGTTGTTATTATCGCTGCGTATCCCCGTTTATTTGCGTGCGATTTCGCGAAACCTGTATGATATATACACGGGCATCCTTCATTTTGGGTATTCCGCCAATCCCCGCGGAGATTTCGCGGGGGCTCTCGCCACAGTAATAATATATTAATTTAAGACAATCGAGTGTCCGCGAGCGCGTCCACCTACCCCCTCCCTCACCGCGCGTCGGTACCAAGAGAAAGAAAAGCTTCGAAAGAGAAAGAGAAGAGACAGCCAACGAAGAAGACTCGCAGTCATCAGAATCGATGACACTGATAATCGTCATCGATCGATGGCGACGGAGTCTCTTTAAGGTACTGGAAATTTCTCTGGGTTAATTGACACAAGACTCGCCGGCGTCGCGACGCACGCTGCACGGACGCGTCTCGCGGACGCTCGCCAAAACGATCTCAGGCGGAATACGCGTATGATACTCGAGGAATGATTATAACGAAAAAGAAAATTCAAAAAATTATGTAACAACGAAACGTTTAAGGAGAACAAGAAAGAACGTTACGGCCACTCCCATTTACCGTGACGTTATTGATTAATGGCGAAGAACCGAAAATAATTATGTAACAGGCGCGAATGGAATTTAGGACGAGAGAAGGATTGCCCGGTATTATTTGGTTTCCTTATCGTTCATCAATCCGATCACTGAGTGATCCTGGCGAACCTGCCGCGTGTCGTACCCAGAAAGATGATAAGAGGCAGAGACAGATCGCTTGCACGAATTTTCCCATTGGCCAATCGAATCGTCGGTTGTAGCACGTGATACGGAAGAATCGGAGGCTGAAGTCCGTGACGATTAATTTGCGATAGAGAAAAAATGATAAGAAATCGTTTTTATATTAAATTATGAAAATAGCGCTTAACAAATTTAACGAGGAATCGATATTCCCGTTCTTTATCTTTTCTATTTTTACTTTAAAGCGATTTCTTCTTTCTCTTATTCGTGTTCCTCGCGCCTCTGCGTCTCGCGGGAATCTTTCCCTCGTTTACCGGTAATCCCGACCCGCGTAATCGTTATCAATGAGCAGAGAAGACGCGGAGTGTTTTTGCATCGATAAGAAATCCCAGAAGCGATTACGAGCTTGAAATTCTTGAACGAACGACAAAAGAGGAATATATTATACATACCGGTCGGTGGGATCGCAGGGGTGGGGGAATTTTCTTTTTTTACGCAAAAATAGGAAAACTTCGCGACAAGTGGTTTCGCAATTTTCCTAATGACTTTTGGTTATCTTACGTGTAATTGCAATAAAAATTCGCGATCGAGGTCGATTATAATAATTTTTATTCTTGTAATTTATTATGAGTGTGCGTGTATGCGTGTGTGACAGCGAACGACGAAGTCGGAATGCGATCGAATGTGGAGTGTGCGTGTACGCCGGAGTGGCGTAAACAAAAAAAAAAACAAAAAAAAGTAACGAAAACGTACGAATGACCGAGTGAAGTAATATTATAAAAATGGGTACAATGAGAACGCGTGTGTGCATGCGTGTATTGATAACAAGAGTACGGAGGATGATACGCGCTGGCGAAAGATATAAGAATCCAGAAGAAAAAAAAGAGTATTGAGCATAACAAAAAAATGGAAGAAAAGGGAGCGTCGTTGGAAAAGTATGAGAAAAACAAATTGCGTGATATTGAAATAGCGACAATGAATCTGCGTATATGGGAGAAGCGACGAAAGTGTAATTTTTGTTTGTCAATGACATCCGCAACGCGGAACGGAAAGATCTTACGGATGTGCGGGGACCTATCCTGCCCCCCCCCCCCCCCCCCGAGCCACTACCCAATCCCCACCATCTCCTTCCCCAGGTCTAAATCTTCGATTTTTTAAGGAAATGAAAAAAAAAACATACTTCATTTGCGCGTTTTGGAATTATATCGAGTCGAGGCAGTGGACAGTGACTCGAGCATAGTCAACTCCTAGAGGTGGGCTCCTGCTTCCACACGTGGGTAAAAAAAGAAAGAGAGAAAATAAAGGGGAATTGGTAAAGAGCAAGGGAAAATTGAAGAAGAGCAAAAAGGTTGTGTTGGTCTTTTACTTTCTCTTGGTTTTTTTTTCGTCGTTATCGTGGGCGTGCTACTGGCTTTTCCTTTTATTTTTTATTTTTGGTAACGAAATTGGATGGAATTAACGAACGTTGGAAGTAGGAATAACTTGAAAAGAAAAACAACGACAAGAAACAAGATTACCCACCTCTAAAAGTCACAAAGCATATTATTGTACATGCCACCGCATCTGAGTGATTGTGTGATAATTGAAGTGATTTGACTTGGCCCTCGGAAAACAAATTGTAATCGACACGCTCGCTTTCGCTCGTGAACATTTTTTTTAATTTCGGGTATTTTACTCGAGGGCGAGAGAGAGAGAGAGAGAGAGAAATTGAGAGAGAGAGAGAGAGAGAGAGAGAGAGAGTGTGTTTCGCGCGCGCGAAAAGAAAATTTTAGATTTCGAAATCAATTGGGAAGAATTGCCACGAGATAAAATCCTCATGATCATTTGGTTTGATTAAGCTATGCGGTCGTAGCCTAATCATTTCATGGATCATACGGCGGTTACCCATATAATTAATTGTATACTATACCATGTATAGCAAAGGACGTGCTCGTGTCCTTTTTTTTTAAATTTCGTCATATTATGGTTCCTCATTTTGAATTAACGATCCGAGCCGAAGCGAGCGTGGACGTGCGAGGGTCGTATGTGATGTGATTTCTTTTATATCGTAACGAATAATGAACACTCTAAGAAATGTTATAGTTTCATATAAGTGATACGTTATTTGTCATTTATTTTATCCCTTAATAAATGATGTTATATAAAAAAAAAATAAGGTCAAACGTGACTTGTCGTTTCGATCAATCCGTCAATCCATTTTCTTTTACCCGTTACCACTGTTAATTATCTACATCCAACTGCAAAGTGGGATCACGATTATGTCATTCGCTGACTTTTATATTTTCCATAGATTATGCGACTTCCAGGCTACGTGACACCAAACTTGGTAAGATGGCTAGTATAGTCTATTTATCTTCAAACGAACGGCACAGCCCTCATTCCGTGGCACTGCTAAATTGCTGAAGTTTCAGTGAAGGTCCGCCATGACGATAAAATATTTTTTTAACAACAGTAAGAAAAAAGTATTTCCGTAATTTTGAAAGAATCCTATTGGAACTTGTAATCACGATAACAGATAAATTACATATATACGTTTGTCTTCTTACAACTTACATTTATTCCCTCTATCTGAATATACATACATAAAATGACACCGAACATCGAAATTGTACCGATTGGCGTTAACATACGTTATACATAATAATTACATTACGATGAGTTGTCATCTACGCGTCATACCTTAAGCGATTATAAGTATATTTACAGTAAGTTCGGCACGCGCATTCGCGAAGTGACGAATTACACCTGCCTTGCTTCATCCTCTTTTTTTCCCACTTTCTTTTTATTAATTACAGAAAGACGAGTAGATAAATGACGTTATGACTTATTAGTTAATTCTGTGCATAATAAAATTCCGTCAATCCACTCGCACGGCACAGAGATCAGGTTCTATCAGGGATGCAGAGAAGATCCTTAGGGGTAAAGGACGGAAGGAAACCCGTAAAGGATGCTCTCAGATCGGACAGAATTCATCCCTTACCCATCGAGTGGATATGACGAGCTACCCCTTTATCCTTAATAAGTCGGTAAAGTAACATTCTGCAGTGCTGCGACATCTATCGTCGTTGTTTTAAACAGAAAAAGAAAAACTCATCATGTACCAACAGTCGGTAAAGGTAGATTAGTTACCGTCGTAATCGCTCGATGGCGGATGGTGGTGCATGTGAATGTGTGGCGGCAGTTCTATGGGGACTCCCAGGCTGTTTCGCTAATAAAAAAGAATCACCCACAGATTAATTCGGTAGATATTAACGAACGTCTCTTCTTATAATAAAGACAATAAATATGAACCTGGGAACGCATCCCGTTTATCGGTGTGGCGCTTCGGTTATCCGATGGATATCCTACGACGTGCGAAGAGCATTTCTCGCAGGCACGTCTTCTTCTGGAGGAAGCATGACAACGTAGGGCCAGACAAAGTTCTCGCGCCATTTCGGCGCACAGAGATTCCTGTTGATGATTTTGTTGTTGTTGTTGTTGCTGCTGTTGTTGTTGCG
Source organism: Pachycephus smyrnensis (assembly GCA_030142225.1). Taxonomy (NCBI): domain Eukaryota; kingdom Metazoa; phylum Arthropoda; class Insecta; order Hymenoptera; family Cephidae; genus Pachycephus; species Pachycephus smyrnensis. The sequence goes on along the minus strand of JARQST010000338.1, from coordinate 1,261,011 downwards.
TTGCTTGTGGAATACCTTGAAGAGATCCTGAACACGTCGGGGGCATGGGCGGTCTTTGCTATCGTAGAAAAAGAAAGAGAAAGAAAAAAAACTATTACTTTACAACCAACAATAATGAGGTACAACAACAATTTATACCTTTCTATTAGATGATCTTCATCGTACACTGTAGTCTAATAGACATGCTTCAATCGATCGTCACATGCTAAAGCGAGGGAGAATAAATGTAACAGAAAGGTGTAAAGTAAAGAAAACGTAAAGAGGACAAAGGAGGGAAATAAAAGAAAAAGTCATTGACGCCAACGCTACGTCTCCGGGATTGTCTTATTCGTGCATCATCGGCGTCGGCGGAGACGCACGACGAAAGTCGAGTTCGAAACTTACGCGCTCGGGCGAAGAATTTCTTTTGGAATTGTAGCAAAATTCGAATATCGCGACGACTACGGCAAAGGCTAAGCCGCACAGTAGCACCACGAAGACACCACCTGTTGTACAAATATTTCTACTGGTTTACTTATTCCATGACCATTATCAGTTGACGCCAATTACATAATATTTCATGACTTAACCTATATTGTCGACGCCCAATGCATTGGCTTTACTCTCCTTGCCCTTTTCGGTTCTCATGCAAGTGTCGCCAGGACTCTTCCACCATTTGTCGTAGAGCATCTGTATCTCGCCCTTCTCCTGGAGTTCCAAAATCGCCAGAGATATTTTGTCCCTCCAAGGCGAGCCTGCACAGTCGTATAATTATTATCACAATAAATAATAGTGGAGAGTGTAAAATTTTTGAAACAATTTTTTTTTCAAAGTTACCCATTGGAGTGGCTATGCCGTAACCCTTGCTATCAAGGAGTCCTCCGATCTGCGTGAGGTTGCAGTCGCGCTGTACGATATAATCGAGCATTGTGGATTCCATCAGGAAGGCGTAGTCGCCCTGTAAGACCCTCTGAATTCCTTCTTCGTAGGTTGGTACGAATACCGATGGCTTTTTGTTCTCCATGAACCGCCACATCTTCTTGTACGTCTCGATCATGGAATCCTGCAAGACGCGTTAATTTTAATTAACTTTCTGCGTTAATCAATCGATTGGATTAATTCATTGTTCTTATGGATAATTATTACTCTGAAGAACGTCATGGTGCTGCCACTCTCCAGAGTCCCGTAGGTTATGTCAGTTTGTCCAGCGAGATCCTCGGCATTCTCAATGGGCGTTATCATTCTCTCGACCGTTAGAAATGCTGCGAGATTTGCAGTGTACGAGGAGATTATGATAAGAGTGAAAAACCACCAAATTCCACTCACGATCCGCGTGCTGGTAGCCTGATGATGGACCAATGAAAAAAAATGATATTAAACGATACATGAAAATTCGAGGAATTATAGGAGAGATCGATTTACGAGATAGTGTGCAGAATTGTTCGTTTTGCGATATTTATTATTGAATATTGAGTGCGGTCGGGGAAATTGAAATCGATTTGAAAATCGAGGCATTCTTGATTGAATGGTGATTAGATTGCATCTCGACCGTTCAGTACCAACCTGCAAGATGAAAATAAGCACCCGCACAATATCACCTCGTTAATTTATGAATGGTTAAAGCATCCAAGCGAAAGGTGAATTTCAGCGGCGATTTATTACGGTGCTTATTTCATCTCGTTAAAGTGGTAGTAATGGTCTTGAACGGCATAGTTGCGGTTAATGCGAATTTTTTATTGTATTTACTAGATATAAATGCGTATCGATTGCTTCGTGCGGTGATTGTGAAAAGCGATAAAAAGTGCGAATAAAAAGTGCAAATAAAAAAAATACAAAATTTGTGTATTTGATCAAAGTATTTTTTTGGGTATTCATTATGCGTGCGTGAAGGCGATATATCGGATGCTGCGAAAGATGCTGGATGCGGCAGTAAAATCTCTTATGCAAAATACAAGATGGCGATAAATACGACGAATTTCTTAGTGGAATCGATGATTCGATGCGGGTGCTTATTTAATTGTCACAACCCGAGAGAATATCCGGAAAATTGATTAATTTTATTGATTTACCATTGATTCACATTTTTACGAAATTTCTCTCAGGATATTCTCTAAGCTCAGGTCGTATCATCTACAGGGGGTTGGTACCTTCGGATTGAGATCGCTCCCCTGCTGCATCAGAGTGCCAATTGTGAACCAGAAGCTGTTCGCCAGAGAGAACTGGTTCTCGACGATTTCCGGTCCGGAGTGACACGGATGGGGATTGTTCCACTCGTAAGGGCTGAATCGCGCGACGACGAACATCGTCACCGAGACGAGCACGTAGGCTGCCAGGACGTACAACCAAATCTCGATGGCTAGCGGATTCATGAAGGAGAACAATCGTGCCGGATGACTGGTGGGAACCTGGGAATTTCGATCGTCCAGGTAAGACAAGAGACATCCACTGAGAATAATAGAGTTTCCTGGCACGTCCACGTGGAACGTCATCCCCAAGGACTGAGAACGAGGTACGCGGATACATTCGACAGGAGATCAATAAAAATATTCCTTTTGAAAAATCATATGTTTCGCAGATGCAGATGCGGTTCTCGTAAATCGATGCGTTTTGTCCGACCTCCCAAGGGTCACCGAGAGGTCAAGGATTATTAACCTTAGGATCCAATCCAGAACCTTGTCTGAAAAGGGTGCCGATGAGGAACCACATAGAATTTGAAAAATTCTTAAGGTCCGCCTCGTTGGAATTATTGTCGCCAGCTGTCCTTTCGTTTGGAGATATCCTGACGAGGCTTAACATCGTCAAGGTCACTGCGAATATGGCTGCAAGAATGGCGGCCCATATGTGTTTTCCCAGGGGTGCAAAAAACTGGAACATACTGGAGGCTCCGTCGGGTGGTACCTGAGAGATTGGATTGGAGTTGATGAATCATCAGAGCCGGATGTTATTATTGTGATTAAATGAATGTATCCATTAGTCAAAATGGCGGAAGGACGTGCTTGCATTAATGGAGAAAGAGAAAAGACCTCTAGGATGCTGAGGTTAGGGATGAGACTCGATATTCAAGGGGATACATCCTCTATAGCCAATTACTTGTCCTAATTGCTCGTCTATGAATACACCCTTACGATCTATCTGCCGTGTGGGCATTGATCGGGTTTCCGTTAAACGACGCAATTATCGACGATGTCGTCACCTAAATTGAAGGGTTCCTCACCCTTGCGTCAACCCTCTCTACTAGCCTTAAAATCAACCGCAAGTCACGTTGACGCAGACTTCGAATGAGAGCATTGAAAATTCCCAATTAATAAGCCAGCGACAAGATCTTCATCGAGTGGATGATCGTTTTTTGGAAAATTATTAAAAAGTTAGTTTTTATCATGACAATGATGCGTTAACCCGAGCTAATGTCTGAAAGAGAGTCGACTGTACGTATAAGGATATGACGTGAATCAGTGACAAAACAGTTTTCGTCGTAATTCCAACGGTGCAAAGTATCGCACGTTATTTCCGGTACAGAACTTCCGTTGACTCCTCTGTCTGCGTATCTTTGAGGTAGTAATTTTGCTATTTCGCAAGGAAAATTGCGCGACTTTGTAAAACGCGCTGATTTCACATTAAATGACTGAATTCTCTCGCTCGAGAATAATTGTCAGATAATTATTCAGGTCTTGTCTTCTCTCATTTCTTTCTTATTGTCTTCAATATAGATGTATATATATATATATATATATATTTATAGGATATTAATAGACAATAATTCTTTGTACGGTTTTCTTCCGATTGCAATTAAGTAGTCGACTCGTATTAATTGAGGAGACGTTCTGGACCTGACACTGATTGGCGCAATTAGCCAAAGTCGTCGTACTCCATCTCTTGGACTTGAACTCCACCACACTCCTCTTCACGATCCTCAACTAATTGAGAGACTACTCGTCGCTGCAATTACTGCAACGCGAATGGGAATTGTTCTAGAAATTCATTATTAATGTAAAGAAGAGTCAAATGAGATGTAGATAGCGAAGCAATTTGGTTCCATGGTTATCACGTATAGGTGCGCGTTGCATGGGTATTGGTTTGCGAAAGCGCGGCACTTTTTGAAATAACACGAGAAAACGAAGAGAGACGGCAATACTTTCGCGACGCTGTTATCAATCACAGTGTCTGATGGCGAATAAGTCAGGAACGTCGTTTGGCCGAAAGTTGGGACGGCGCGGTTTTTCAGGGGGTTGATAGGACTTTTGAAAATTGTTTATAACAAAAAGGAAAGTGTTGCTCTCGACGGTTCTCGAAAATTTTCAGTTTGTAAATTCATTTGGTGAATCGAGAAGTATCGGTCCTCTCGGCTCTTCGCTAATCGGGAGGCGGCTTTAACGAGATTTGCTGATAGCGCAAACGTAGCGAACGGAGGCTGGATAAAAATAGAGAATAAGAAGAAAGAAAGAAAAACAGAGCGGAAGAAGAGAACAAGAAGTGAATACGAAGAGTGCGAGAACGAAACGTCTCTTCGTAGAAGTGCCTCGTTGACGCACCCTGTGAACGACGAGAACTTTTCATAAATCGACCGTAAAAAATATTCGCGCCTCTGTTCATTAAAAAGGATATTACGCGGCTCGATAAATCGTGAGATTCTCGTGTTCATTAAATCATGCACCTCATCACCTTTGACCCGCGCTAATTGGCTCGTGACAGATGGCGCCACTGTGCTCCCTCACGGATAGACATACGTCAGATAGACAGGGCGTTACGCCTGGCTTATACCAGAATATTCCCTTATCAGGTACAATTATGGTGTCAGTATAAAGTTAACAGATAAGCGTTACCATAGCAATGCACCGTAGCTGGTTATTTGCATTAATTACCTAATGGTGAAATAAAATAAAATAAACATCTCGAGGGAAACTTGACTACGTGAAAAAGTAAATGCGAAACAAAAGGAGATTCTTCTGGCGATGAACAATAGGGCGTGAAATGCTTCCAGTCGAGTTAGCCATTTTGAATTATTATTTCTGACTCCATTAAAAATTTAATTGGTCCAATTCGACAGGACCTCAAAGGACGAAGTCGTAAAGATCAACGGTTCTCCTGTCTCTGCTCTCGATTTCACCTATAGACATATCACTTACGTGTCAGCCGCCATTTTCCTGGAAAATCTTTGTCTGCAATTATATGAATTTATTGGACCGTGAGGTTGGCGATTCTTGAAGAGAGACGATAGCGGGACGAAAAAGAAAGCATAGGCTGAGAACATATTTCTGAACAATTTGCTCGATATTAGTCAGATATTTAATTAAGGTAACAATTACTCCACGTCGTTAAAATTTTCCTGGAGAAATTCAATTGCTGATAATTATCGGCGAAAAATGAGCTCAAAGTTTTTCGCCTCGAAAAAGTAAAAATGGCCTCTCACCACCGTATCAGCAGCCGCTTCTGAGGCGTTAAACGGTCAGGGCAGAAAGGTGTCGGGAATAAAGAACTGAGGCTGCCAGGGAGGAATGGCGCCATTTGCATTTTCGTACGTGGGTACTAATTCGCGAATTAAGCGTTGCCCGTTAATATTTGAAATAATTATAAAGCATGACTATTTGGGGCGGAAAAAGTGGAAAATACAAATTTTTTCACGTTTATGCATTATCAACTGTGCGTTTCCATTGAAGTAGACATATGGGTACATAAGTATGAATAAATAAACGAGAAAAGATAAAATATCATAATTACAGATCGAAGTAAAACTAATTCCGTAATTTAATATCGCGATTAAATATTCTTTTTTAATTTTGCGAAAACAAAATTTTTTTCATTTACCTTGAACAGTATGCTGATTCCAAGATTCATGAAGGGTTTCGTAAAATCGATGACACTCTCCCGCGCGTAATTGATCGTCATCGATCCTACAGCCAAATCCGCTTTCTGGAAAGAAAATACAAAATTATGTCTCTTTAATACACATACCCTTGTTCGTTCAAGATTTTACAGATTCGATATCTTTACGTGAAAGGAACAAATATATATATATACACACACAATGTCAAATTACATCTATAGAAACTTATACATATCTACCGTACGTTTAAATACAATTTACAAATTTTTAAAACAACCTATTCCCATCCTCCACTCCTCCCCACCCTTCTTCCACCGAGAGGAGGGCTAATTAATTTCTGAAAAGGTACAATGCACTTAATTACTATATTCAAATAAGGATGCTGCAGCGCACCTGCTCTCGTGCACGAGTGGATGCCTGTTGGTACAATTATAAAAAAAAGAGGATGCAGTTAGTACGATGCAACCGATATCGATTTTGCTGATGCAAGTAACATACGTTTCCTCCCCAGATCTGATTACGATACATTTTTTTTCTCCTCGTATCTCTTTTCCCCCACTTTATTTTTATATCGAGATAACACCCAAGCATCAGGCACGTAAAGTGCAGCTGCAAATACCGACGCTGGACGACGCATTTCGCAAACGACGGAAACACGTACGTTCGCGATAGGCAAAGGCACGACTATCCCGCTTAGATATTTAACTGCTTTTTCAGCGTCTAGTGCGACTCCCCCTCCCCCCTTCCCTTACCCCCAGCAACGTCGGCAATTTATTTCTGGCTCGGTCGAAAGGTTCTCCTGATAACGGGAAAAAGTGCGACGCTCCTCCCGCTCTGCGATTCCCATGTGCAGCGGTCGACGTGCGAGTCGCGAAGGAAAGTGCACTGCAAGTGCAAAAATGCTGGATAAAGTCGGTAACCGGGATGGATGCAGCTGCGGGCTAAATTGGTTACTACGTGTTCCCATATACCAGCCTTATTATTTGGCTCTCTAATTTTTTATTATCTCTATCAATTTTTCATCGCCGCATTTATAACCTTCGCGATTCCTACGTAAAACGTCACGACTTCCTCCAACCTACGAATTCATCTCATGAATAATAAATCATTTGAATTATCATCCTATGCATTCATATGTTTTCCCTATACATATATGCATGTCTAAACAGTCAGACTGTACGCATATCTTGAATAGCTAAGTAATCAGTGACGATTCGAGGGAGTACCTACTGCTATCTAACCTTAAAGAAGACTCTGGTCAAACTTCTGTCACGTGACGAATGCAGTTGCATAGGTATATGCATTTGTGCAATCAGTATATATATATATTGCAGCATCAAGGGATCTTCAGTCGAGTAGCTTTACTCCCTAAGGTAAGTAATACGATTTTGACTCCGGGGTTTTGTAGCGACGCTTGTTACGCTGGTAGTAGAAGTTTCCCGCAAGGGGAGGGACGCGACGCCGACGTCGAGAACTACGACGACGCTCGTTGCGGTTTCACCGTTGACACACTCCTAAGCGTCTGAAATATGATGCTTCGCCGTAGGACGGATCCTCTTACTTTTTCACTCGAGTCTCTTTTCTCCCTTCTGATTCACCGTTGTCGCTCATCGTCCCCACGTTTACTTCCCAAACCCACCAATGGCACTCGAGGAAATCCCAGCGGCGTCGGCGTCGCCGCGACAAATGATCATCCGACAAAATTAATACAACCGTCGCAATAATGCGACGCATTCTGTTATCGTCGCACCTGCCGTTTGCGGATAAAATTCTAGACGGGGTGGGGGAGGGTTGGGGGACTCCTTCTGTCCTTCTACAAAATGGCGATACCCGGCGCGGACAAACTGCCGCTCGTTTTTCACGATTTCCATATTCCGCGTAATGGAGTGCGAGGACTGGTACTTGTTGCGAGACCGGCGTAAAACGAAATACTCTGACGATATTTCACTGCGTATAAATAAAATCGGACGGATCCTTTTTCTGCGACAGTGGCGACACTCGGGAGATAACGAAAGCTGGTGACTCGGCATACTTTGGTCGTGGCGCCGCTTGGATTCTTGTCTCAGTTTTTACTTTATTTCTTCTTTACCTTTTAGGCCACTCTTTTAACCAAGTCCCAAAATTGCGGTAATACGGGAAAATCAAAGGCTGAGGAAAGTTCGATCATTAAGGGGGATACTGCGTATTCGGCGTTTTAAAAGGTTCTTATCGTGCACCCCCCTCACCCCTTTTCTTGACTTACTCAACGGCCCCCTCTGCCGTTCCACGACAGGTTCGCTCGGTTCGGTGAATAAAAATCGGTAAAAAGTCAGACGCAGGAAGAGAAATGCTTATCGCGTCTCGTACTCTCCTCGTCTTTCCATCCTGATCCTCTTCGTCTTCATTTTCGCCTTATTTTCACTCTCGCTCGCCCACTCTTTCCTCTCACTTTTCGTTTTCGCGATAATTAGCCGGCATGATTAATAGCAGCAAAACATTGTTAACTTTCTTGAAGCTTTATTATCGCGGCTTTCCATTTCTACGCTGTTCCCGCTTTGCCAATTTGTCACCAGCTCCTCTACCGCGAATCAACACGAATTGTCCATTTGGCACAAACGTACCGCGACTGACTTCACTCTCGTCCGCCTTTGTCATTTTCATATTCGTTATATCGAGAAAAAAGATAAGATTTTTTTGCGTAAAACCATATTTTTCAGTAGCTACGTTCCTCGTTCGTCACTGAAATTTGCAAGGTATCGTATTAGCCAGATACTTTGTTCCGTTATTTTTTTATCACGTGCTTTTATTTATACGCCTTGCCTGTTTATTATCATTAAATAAATATATAAATATATTATATCTCCGCGGGATATATTCATGGCCAAAGATGACGATAGAGTTCCAGGGAATAAAGTTTCATACGGAACAAAAGACGAAGGAGACTCTTTTTCCTGATGCGATTCCGCATCCATGGTGGATACTGTCGCGCGACAACGTCGATTCGCCTATTTGTTTATTCGACGCCAACAATATTTCCAATATTTGCATGGGAATGCGAAACGCGCGGAACAATGAAATTCGTACAAACACCGCGAGATGGCCACTGAGATGAAGTGAGATCACGCGCGATCACCGCGGAACTAGAGTCCCGTCATCCGTTGGCACGAACAAAAGAATTTCCCTGAATTGCAAAAATTTTTTTAATACAATCCCGATGTAAATTATTCATTAAATTTATTCGCAAAAATTATTACGTAACTCGTCGAATTTTCAACCAGCAACGAAGAAACGACTCCTTCTCCCCTGTTTCCTTCTGCAAGGTTTCACGTGTCCAACGGAAGTGAAAGGAGCACTTGCATACTTCCAATCTGTTTCCACAAGGAACACTTATCGTTGACACAAAGCTGTTATCGCTAACAAGGTATATCCCGAACGTATTCGCAACAGAGTATCTATTCGTTGGAGCGTTGTCCCCAGGTTGTCCAGCCATTCCGCACTCTAGTTCCGCGTGGTGACATACACCGCGCTATTTCCGCGTCGACCGAAATTCATTTGCATTGCAAACCAACGTCGCTGCCCGCGACGCTCTCTCGATCTGCATCTGTTGGCTATCTGGCATCTCTGCCTAGGATCTCTTCTCTTCTCTCTCTCTCTCTCTCTCTCTCTCTCTCTCTCTCTCTCTCTCTCTCTCATCGTCCGTCGCACGAGCCGATCTGAAATTCGAATCGTCGAAACGAGGTTTCCCGTTTACAGGAGTAGACCATCGTCCCTAACGAACCTCTGCGCCATCAAAATGGCTGCTACGTACCAGTTCGCTGCGGAAGTTCTCTCGTTACATATTAAGCAAGTTGGTTAGCCTTGAATTGCAAAAATCATCGCGAATTCGAACACTCGCGTTAACATTGAATAAAAACTATACTTTCGAATCGATCGATAAAATAATCGATCTATTCCTATTTGTATATATATATTTTTGTTATTACCGTACCTTACGAGTCTCTTATCAATTCTTATCTATACAGAGGTAAAGGAACCTACCTTATCCATAAGCTGTCGAACGATCCCATTCCATTCTCCAGTCTCGTAATCGTAAACGCCATACTTGCCGTCCGGTACCATTTCAATTCTGTAGGTAAAGCCGACCATATGTGCGATCTCCTTGAGAAGATCGATGCAGAATCCCTCGTATCGTGCATTTCCGGTGAAGTTTCCCTTGCTCCTGAGCATCACGTAAGGCTGCTCCTACGGGATACGTCACAAGCAAGTCTAGCATACAGGAAATCGTGGGAGCAGATGGTAAACGATTAAGGGTCGGTTCTTTGTACAGTGTACAATATATATTTATATATATCGAGACAAATTAATCCCTACGTTATCAGATACCTATATATATATACAGATCGATCAAGATGTTCATTCAATTTTCTCAAAGCCTTAACACGTCCTTTCGATGTCCCGTCTGGAACGTTATCGGCATCCTGTCTTCATTGGTTAATACCCGCGTCTCGTTCATATACGTTTCGGTACGCGTGAATGCGACGGCACGCGTCGCGACGGCTTATCGAGTAGCCTTAATGGCTGTTTACAACGGTATACCGAGTTTCGCTATTGTATGGGACATGATTCGCGTGAAACCAACCTAGTCGTTCGTCGATTATCCGTTAAAACGGATTACCCGACGCCAACGACGTCGACGCCGTTATACAAGACGATATCCCTTAGGGAACGAAGTTCCTGGGGTTAAGACGTACCTCTTCTACAGCATGGTGAATCCCTATGGGAATCGATTTACAGGATACCGTTATCGTGCTGTTAGGATATACTTCGATTCGTTAAAACTCCCTTTTAAGTTTCCTATCCGTTTAAGCGTACTACGAGGAGAGACGTCGCGACGCTAATTTTACATGGGACGGAAAGGACCGATACTTTTAATCACTATTGACTGGAGAAACTCTTCGACGACAGATACGACGCTGTTAAACGGACTGATGGTAATAACTATTAAATGACGTTTAATAGCGATTAATTATACTAATTAATTTTATGAGTATCCTTCTCTAGGGGTATACCTATATCGAGGGGATAATAATCCGACTGTATATAGATATACGGTTTGTTGATTAAACTTCGTACTTGCTGGATACTTTGTCTACACGGAGATACGTATGTATATAAGGTATGTATAGTGATTGCATAAATCAGAAATGTACATATGGAAAGTACAGTATGGATATTCAGGTACTTTGTAGTGCACATAACACAGTGAATAAGTACAGTCAGTGATGGGATTATGTATTTTGGTAAAACTATAAGACAAACTATAGGACGTTGCTACTGTGTCTGATTTACGTGGTACGAAGTTACGGTTTCTACTGATACGCCGATAGGGGATTGATTATGGTCGTTTGGGAAGGGTTGATAATTTTTTTGTGTGCTATTTAGGTAAAGACGAGGAAAAATCAAAACAAACCAAATCATACATGTCGCATGAGCTCTTTGACGATGCCGTTCCATTCGCCGGTTTCTGGATCGCGTGCACCGTACTTCCGGTCTGGGACAAGTTCCAGACGGTACGAGAATCCGACCTCCCTTGCGACGACCTCGAGGAGGTCAACGCAAAAACCGTAAAAGCGTGTATTCCCTGTGTAGTTCTTTTCGTAGTGCATCATCACGTACGGCATCTCCTGCTCGGAATTGTCATTAATTGATGGGACGATTGGGATGTTCTTGTAGGTGTATTTTTAGGGGGGTGGGGGGGATCGATATTAGATCAAACTATCTGATTAATTCGTGGATCGAGAGATGAATGGGTAAGTGGATAATGGAGTGATAGGGAATTGCAACGAGTCCCTGGTGCAACACGCGCGACGCGTTAACGAAGCTCGATTACATTTGAATGCGAATGCGGACGGACTCGTTTCTGGATAGCCGGAAGTGAATTCCCAAATTAATTTGAATCCTGGTTCGTAACTGTCTGCCGTTGCTGAGCGAGTGAGTGGCTTAACGAGCGGCTGGATAAACTCTGGTGGCCGCGAATTCTCCCTTTCGAAATTCCCCCGTTGCAAAGTGCGAATGAATGGGATACAGAATGGGCGAGTAATAGTGGTGGTAATAGAGAGTGGTGGTGGGGGATGGTAATAATAATGGTCATAGTATAATAGTGGGGAGAAGTGGCGTATGAATAAATCTGAATCGCTCGATAATCTGACGAGATGGGGGAAAAAAAGGATTTGTGTTTAAAAAAAAAAGGGGTCGAGAAATTTCATCCGGATTAAATTAAAGTTTGACAAATATGAATTTTAAAGGGTGGGTCTTATCGCGTGGAAATTTATTAAAGCTGCTTCGTGTGACTTTCTGGTGGGAATTTAATGTTGGGTTGATTTTTTTTTTAAGAAAAGTGCGATATGTGGAAAGATATGTTTTAGAATTTTGGTACGACGCTCGAGGATACTCGTGGGGAAAGTGAAATTGGGTTAAACGGGTTGATTTCGAGGTCGAATCTTGGCTGGGTTGGTATAGGCAAAATTTGTCGTCTATTATCCTAGAGGATGATTTCCCTTGGGCTGACAAGTATTTTAGGAAATGACAGCCGTTTTCACTGATGAATATTTGTCCGTGGATTTTTCGCGCTTTCTGTAATTGATTGATGGATTCGATTCGTTCGGAAATATTTGTATTTGACGAACTTCTCGGTTCTTATCCGATCTTAATATTACTCTTGACCAAAAATGGTTGGAACCTCTAACCTAATCGTTTGGAAATAATAAACTTTGAGGTGTTCGGAAAAACATAGAAATTTTAATTCGCATTGATATCAGTCACTAAAGTCAACCTTGTTGAATTTTCATATAAAAATTGCAAAAAAGAACTGCACAGCTATGGAAGTAAGAAAAATTTTTACCCGACGAACATATCCCATTCGTATTGTATCGTATGCGTACCTATCGTGGATGCAGGGAAAATTGACAATTTCAAGAAAATAGATGGTGCACCGTGAGCACTGGGAAAAATCTAAAAGTCTAACGAGATTTCGTGCATAACATTTTTCTTTTTTTTTTTCAAAGAACAATGCGAAAGACACGTGCGCATGTGGCGCGCCATGAAAATATTCCATCAACTCGGGAAAACACGAGAAAAAGCGTAATTTCCTACTGAAATAGTACCGAGAAGCCAAACACGGCATAGGGAATTGTATAAAGCGAAAAATAAAGGCAATTTACGTTAAATTAGAAACAGGGAAAACAGTCTGTAAATGACAATATAAAGTCTAATATTTATTTGGTTCGATAAATTATTTTAGAGATATCCCAGTAAACTTTATTTTCTACCGCCAAAAGTTACTTCAAAGTTTTGACCTTTAAAGGAGGTCAGGTCAAAGGTCAAGCCATGAGTATACCCGATTTCACTCCATCATGAGGATTATTAGATTTCATTGTGAAAATTGATCAAGTTTAATTTTATCCACTTACTAGTAATTTTTCACTCTATGGTTGGACTCACGTTCACTTACCAGGATGGTGATGACGACCAAAGTCACGTTGACATCTCCTGGCTCAAAGAAAGCTGCCCTATCCGTGACATTGACACCAGCACCTGGACGCCATTCTCCGACCTGAGAGAAAAACGTTAAATTCGATAAAAAAAGAATTTTCTTTTCATTTTATTTTACGTGTATTTCCTTCCCGAAAAAATTCTCTTACTTTAACCAGAGAGTGCTGCTTCAGTTTGAGTAAATCCAGCTTGAATTGAATCCTCCTGCCTTCCTTAAACTCTATTGGTCCAGAAATACCTTTCATCTCGACCTAAAACATAAGTAAAGAGCATCCTAGGGTTATTCGATCCCTGCCGAAGAATTTACGAAAATCCCTAGAAATTTGGAGAAAATTCTTTCCCCATAGTCCCGACAAGTGTCTCTCTCGTCCTAAGATGACATTTAATCCTGACTAAAGCAAAATACCTTTGACCTCCCTACTCGAGGGCACTCGACCCTGGAGTGTCCTTAAGGGCTCCCCCTCCCACTCTCTCCGTTATCTTCCAAGCAATCCTTACCGAACCGAGAGAGAGAGACTGAAAAGAAAGGCCTACCGTAACCTGAGAATCCACCCATTGATAACCCTCGTGAAGAAAATGGCGAGTGACCACAAGATTGGCAGGCGGTGGTATTGCACGAGTAGGCTAATAAAACCTGGCATAAAGTCCTTATAAGGTCCTTAATGGGATTACAATAGCGACGGGAACGATCGTATCCCAATAATATCGGAATAAAGTGTCCAGAGAAAAGGAATGGACCTGGGGGCGTCATCGATATCGAATAAAACTTTTTATCCTTATCGGTTTGGTAAGCTGTATCGCGCAACTCGCGGGACTACAGGGCTTCTCATAAATAGTTATACCTCGTGGCTGCCAAGAAGAAGCAAGAAGGAGTGTTACTCTGGGTTTACGAGCGTTCGCTGCTTATTCCCCGAGACGAAAAGGAAGAGCGAGAGTAGGTATGAGAGATGGGAATAAAATTTGGTAAAGATTAAGAGGAGAGCGAGAGAGATGAAAAATACGACTTAACGAAAAAGAAGGGGAAAAAATGGTAAAAGGAAAAAAAAGAGAAGAAGGAGGAGCAGGAGGAGGGTATGGGGGGGCTTCGCCGACAGCTCGTATATTTTGCTGGTAATTGCTGACCGAACGAGACGGGAGTGAGTAGGAAGTGGAAGTGGAGGAGAGACAAGAGATACGACCCAATCCGACCTGAAAATTCGACCTCATATACACGCGTCACCCGACAGTATCCTGGACCTTCTTGAAAGTATCTCAAAGTTTGAGCTTTCTGGATTTTTTCGATATGAAAAAATTCATTTTTCTGGATTTTCATTTACAACGAAGATGGAGAAGTCTTACTTACGGTTTGTAAAGTCTCTCTCGTGAATATCCGACGGTTATATCGTCCAATGGATACGACCATAACCGACAGTATAAAATGCCTGTGGGAAAACGGGATTTTGTCCAGTGCTTGGGAATTTTTTTTACGTTTTATCTTCCTTCCCATTGCTCTCTCTTTCTGTCGCCTACTTTTTTTGGCTTTGTCCTTCAACCATTTTTTTTCAGTTTTTCGGCTACGGATCGATAAACCCCCTGGCGCTTCTCTTTCTACGTTCGGGGCAAATCCTCCTCGTAATTTCGCACGTGGCCATCCGGGTCGATTCTCACGCGACAAAAGAGAATTTAGCACGGATTCCGATTTTATACCGGGCACAGCATCCACGGGACAGTATAATAATCGTTATTTGTTATTATGAGACTCCGGCCTTCGCGAAGTCTCTGCGAGCGACCACGGATTACATAACGTTTCTCTACTGGTACGCGGAGGGAATGTGAGAACGTGACTTTAAAATTTCACACTGTTCATCCTACTAGCTTCCTCTTAACTCCTCATACTTATGTCCCCTTTCGTTATAATATCTTACGGGTTTTTCCGGATTTAGACGAAAACTTGCCGAGCGTGACTACGGCTTCGACCATGAATTTTACGACCGTATGCCTTCGCACGCCACTTCATCCGGAAGCGGACAGCTAGTCGGTCGGAAGCGTGTGGGGAAAAACGAAAAAAAAACTGAAATGGTAGAAAAATGGAAAAACGGAAGAGAAATAAAATGCACTCGAACGAAAATGAAATATGGCGGACAAGCCAATATTTTCTGGAAAAATTGAGGTATCTATGAGATCCACAAAATAGTTCAATCACTATATGCATATATATATGTATATATATACACGTATGATATTATGAAACTGAAGATTAAAAATAATAGGGATCTCCGGTTCAGCTTGGGTCATTCGATCGAAACTTGCGCACCTGTCACTAATTGGCTAATTAATTCACAATGGGCAATTCGTGTTACCGCCAATTTAACCATAAAACAGAGGCAAAACATCAAAGCAGGGAATGAAGTATTCCGCGATGACGTTTTGGACAATGCTGGCTAACGAGAGCAGAATGAAATTTTTGGAAAGTCCCCGAGTCGACCTTCGAACTTTGTACCAGGTTAACAAAAGACGTACATAGGTCTAGTACGAAATACATTCGAATGAAGATCTCTGTTCAAATTGAAACTAGAAATTACAACTGGGACTCTAAATTAAGAAGATGCTACCAGTGACAGCGGTATAACGCTACGGCCAAATGTACGAGGTCACGGAGGTCAAGAAACTCGTCAAGACTAGATTTCGGTACGTAGACAAAACCTGCTGGTATAAAGTTAAGCCGAAAAGCTCGCAGCAGGCACGAGCGTGCTTTAACTCAGTCGATGTAAACGGGGCTTTAAAAATGTCGCTCTCGTGGAGACAAAGGACTGGCTACGAGACTCGCGACGGGACTACCAAAGTATCTCTAAAAAGGCCGGCCTAAGCCATTTCTCTGTGTAAAGTTCAACGAATTATACAATAGCACAATGTTTTTATTAACCGTCTACCCAATAACCGTTTGTCATCAAAATTCATATCGTCCTCTAAATATGATAATAATATTTTTCAAAATATTTTAACACACCCTCCGATATCATAAATCGAATTTTACCGATCGGCCCGATCGATGGTACGTTTAATTATTAATTGAAAATATCACGTGACAGGAACATAAATTTACCTAAAGGATTTAGCGAATGTCCATTAACCAGTCGGCGTTCCAGCTTAATTACACAGGGATTCTCAGGAGATTCTCAGCTGGTTTAATGGTCATGGCATTTAACCCAGCATGATAATGGCTTTGATCCTAGCCACTGTTTCTGCCAATGTGTCTTTAGGGTCCATTGATTCGCGAGATTAGAAAATCATCATCACAATTGTCCGTCGTCAATGAGCATTTTCATATTACCTAATGACTCCTTCCGTATTCTCATGCTTATTTATACGCGTGGCCCACCCTATTTATAATTTCGCTTTGCAATGCTAATGGACGAGCCCGCCATTTAAACGCCATTTGGAAAAGTGCCAGACACCGTTCCCGCCCTAGAGAACCTTATAAGAGATCCCTTCCACGTGCGAACAATATTCAATCCGCGATATCGCGACCGCCCTTGGAATTCCCAACGGACGACACGACGTTAACGCAACGTGGAGACGCCTTTAATTCGTACGGCGAAATTACGTGAACGCTCAGAAAATCTATCACCCAGAACTTGGCCGGCATATGAAGTCACCAGTATGCAGAAACCATCTAGCGTATCGTATACAGGGTGTCCCAAAACTAAGTCGACCTTCTGCATACACCGTTATTCCTGGGATAAAATCAAGTGCAAAAAAGATTGTACAAAAAAAACTGCTAACGAAGAAAGAAAATTCACGGATATTCCTTATTTCCCTCATTTTACATTTTTTATAAGAGTCAACAAAAAAATTCCTTCGTCGCGTAACGCATGAAATAAATAAAAGACTATTTTCAACGTCGATACCGATACGACAAAAAATCGTTATTACATCGCGTGCAAAAAAAATGGCGTCAGGTTCAATTTTGCCAGGCGCTCATCCAAAACATTGCATTGCCCGGTCACGGGGTCTGATTCGGGCCGTATTAAAGGGCGTCTGGCACAATTTTATGCCATTTGACTGCGGCGTCCATCGGGCCGCATGACTGCGCCGGATTCGCGATCTACAGCGTGGCTTCCGGTGAAGTCGCGCGAAACGTGCGAATCTTTTTTTTGTTCAAAGTACCTATATATATATACACCTGCACGCGTGAAAAGGTACCGCAAGCGAATTCGGCCATTGTTTGATAGCAGGGTTCATTAATGTCCGACTAATGAATGAGGAGGTGCGATTCGCGTTCCCACGATCCATACCAACCCCTATCTTCAATTCACCCCTATATACTATAACGCTGGTAGACTAACGGACAGAGAGCTACCCTTCTCTCTATATATGTATATATATATATATGCACTTATATACCATATATACATATATAGTTAGTCGATTTATCGAACGTCATATTCCAGGCTGCGGTATGCTGAGACGCGCGCTACGGAATTCCACGTTTCTTGCCCACAGAGCCTGCAAATATGGCCTGTGCTCGATTAGAAGGACGATATTGGAATCTGCCTTCGACGCTATTAAATTAATAGTTGTGCATTAAGTACTCTTCGGGTTGGATAATACCAGGAGTGGCATGACGCACACCGTTGCCATAACCCACGCGTCATACATGGCGAACACGTATACGCGGATAATCGAGGGGCTCTTTCATGTTGGTGAATTGCCTGATTACTCAATATTGCCTTAATAATATCGTTAGCTTGGAGTAATTAGTTATACGGTATTCCGAGGATTAATACGGGTTTACAGAGTAAATTCGTCGAAGCCGTGGGTACGATACGGATTATTGATTAGGGTGAAGAGAGGGAGGGGAGTGATAAATGCCATTGTATATGTAGCATGTAGGTATATTTTTATTAATTAATTAATAAAAAATTTTGTACGACAATCGCGATAGCGAAGGGTTTTTTTGATAGGGCAACTTGTAATTTCGCGTAATTCGCACACTGATTCCTTCTTGGTTTATGCAAATGGCGGAGGTAGGAGGATAACGATGAAAGGAGAGAGAATGGAGTCAGCCATTTAATTTGTAAATGGCTGGGCAAATATTGACAGTCGGCGATTCACGTCGTAGGAAGAGATAAACGGATTTGTTGGAAAATGTTTGACTAAAGTATCGAAGTTACTGGCGACAGGGTTGCTTTAATGTCTGTCATCTTGTTTTTTGTTTGCCAAGCGACATCGATTAGGTGGAATATCATAAACTTATTGATAACGGTATAGATATGTTTCTGGTATGACCAAAGGCTGTTCCTTTGTTCTGGATATTTTTATCTCTTTGTCACTGTGTCCCTGGGCTGTGAGTGTTATCGCGAATAATCGAGTGCTAGTTTGGGTAATAGATAACGGGTGGTAGATACGTCCGCAAATGCACCGGCCATATTCCCGAGCACTTCGATGCCATATGCATCGTAATGCATTATAGTGCAGCGACGCATCAGGATAATTATGACTCGACTTTTCGGTCCATTATGAGAGTGGATGCTTTTCCGTGTGAACAGATATTTTTGTCGGATGAATCCACGTATCCTCACCCTTGGGTAGCCACCGGAAAGTCGTTGAAAAACTTTTTTCTTCCCTAACGAGCGAACGCGAACGGTCACGTACGATAGTCTTGCTGTGGGGATGATTTGGAAAGGTGGACACTACTCGCAGGGGTTCATCGTCGACTGTTCTTGCAGGGGGAGAAGGAATGTATGTTGAGTGGAAAAATGTTCACGTGACAAATTTTCAGGGTACAAGTGTCGGATTGGTCAGGCGTGACAGGACAAGGGTTCGGTAAGCGGATGAGACGGGGGAAAAACGTAAAATAGGGGATGAAAAAAAGGTAGTGTGCCATTGTAAGCGAAATTTGGTTAAGAAAAATGACTGGACTTTAAATGGCGGGCGACAAGCCAAATGCGGTGAACGCGGGAAAATATTCATTGAGGTAAAACACGGTTATGGAAGACACGGAGGATTTTGGAAATTTATTGATTCAGGGAAAAAAGGACGTCCCTGTAAGGATACAAGGTGGGAATTTGATAGGGGTCGAAACCGGTCGGTTTCGAGAACCAGAACTTCGAGGAGGGTGAAAAGAATGGTAGAAAATTGTGGAAATGGTTTGAATTAGTGGAAGGGGAAGTATGACGTCACAAAAGGATTTGTGGTTCTGTTCGTGACAGGTTCGGTACCGTTCATCATGGTATTAAACAATTTATCCCTCTGTATTTTCATTCTCTCTTTGTTCTACATATGATCCAAATATTCACATATATATATATGCATCGTAAACCTACTCTGCCTGTGCTCTGCATTTGTTTTTGTCTTTATGTCATCCCTGTCCCTCATCAACCCTATAGTACACGCATGTGCGTTGATTGAAATTTATAGAAACGGGTTGTCCGATGTTCAGCACGTTCGTTTTAATTTGTCTGTCAGGTTCGAGGGTGTGTTTCAAGGAAGAGGGGTAGTAGGGAGAGAACGGTGGTGGAGGGCGAATGTGAACGTTGTCCAAATGTGACCAGTACCTTATCACGATTCAGGGATTCCGAAAATCCTTCCAATTTGAAGGGATCCTATTTATCGAGGGATACAATACAAGCGATTCCTAATACATATGAAAAAAGATTTTTTTCAAATTTAAAAAAATTTCGTACGATTCAGCATCTACTTTCGTTCCAATCTCGTTTATATCTCGAAAAGACTTATTCGATTTCCAAATTTTTATTTTTACAAATTAATCCTCAACGTCCGTGACATTGTTTTGCAGCCCTTGTGCTTTTTCAGTAAAAGCAAAAAAACGGTCGGGTCTGGCTCCGTTCCAAAATTTTCCAAGCACGATAAACCGGACGGACAACCGTTCATTTTGATCTGGCAGATAATCGGTTCCTTTTTCGAAAACACGAACTACACTTTTGCGGAGGGTTAATGAGGTTACCAAAGGTCACGTGAGGAGTTAGCGCAAGAACTACACGGGAGAAAAGATAAAAAGGAGAAAGCTGTATGACAAAAACTAAAAGGGATGACGGTACCGGTTGTCGAAGGAAAATCCAAAAAAAAAGCTCACCGAGTTGATGTAGTTGATGAGAGAGAGTCCACCGTCCCATGGGTGCTCGAGTTCACACGAGAGATTGGCAGGCCTGAGTGCGTGTGATTGTTCGAGGGTTCTAAGACCGACAGCGAACACTTGTACACTGTCGTACATAAGGGCTGATTCTGCCTGAAAAAAAAATTATAAAAAATAAATGAATATTATTTTGATAATTCGAAAAACACGGAAGACGTATATTTTAATATTGTAGATTTATCCGTGTAAAAATACGTCGTTCTCTGCTCTTTGAACTCTGGTACGACGTAAGTGCCACTTAGTTTTAACGAATATTCTGGAAGACGCTTTTGCCCCTGCACTCGAGGTGCCGTAGGAACGAAGTAAGAAAACCGTGAAACAGCAGAAACCGAGGTGAACAAATGAGAATGGCGAAAGCACGGAAAAGGAAGACGTCGAAAAAGAAAAGAAAAGAAGAGAGAGACAGAAACGTGAGAGTAGAAAAAGCACAATGATGCCAGACACAGAAAAGCTCTGCCAGCCGTCGAACAAAGTTAGACAAACACATTTCCTTTCTATTTCCCACGTATTTCCGGAATTTTTCAAGAGGCTCGCGAGCCACCCTGTCTACAGGGGGAATGTATATTAAAATACACCCTCTGTACCAAATCCCATCATCCACCCTTCGAAACTCTTCCCTATTCTCATTCATACGATAAATCGCATTGTCCATGGGAAATTTGAGAGAAAATAAAAAGAAAAAGAAGAAAAAGATATAATAATACATTATCATTCTTATCGTCTCTCACTTGAAAATCCTTATCACACCTTGCGACTTCTCGAACAATACACGGAACTCGTGGCGAATGGCTAGAGAAATATTCTTCGTCGGACCAACGTTCGATGGGTACGTAACGTAACGGCGATGCGAGGCGTCGCGACGCCACGCAACGTAACGTAACGTATTTATGAGCAAACACCTACTAGCATTGCGAATTTCCCATATTTGCAGGACAAACACAGGATCAGAAACTTGGCGGAGTGGCGCGCGCGGTTTATTTGTCTGGAAACAACACGACTAAGCTTCAGTTCATGTAGGAAGGGTTGGTAACCTTGCGCATACGATGGGACGCATAAATTTCATCATGGGAATTTATCTAGTTCAGAAGCATGTAGAGACCAGACGCCATACCTATACCTGTCATAGTTCCCATCAGCCACGAACTATCCTCGCTGTGTGGCGCGTAAAATTTATTTAATTATCTACCACAGGTAACCACGCTGTTCAGCCACCATTTTCACGGGTGAATTCCGCGTTTTCCTCGTGGCGTAAGTTCTGACGCAACCGGAAGTGCCGACCTGACGCGCCATCTTGATTGCTCTTTAATTCGGTCACGCATAAATTTACGATCGGTAAACAGGAACCGTTCACGTTTCCTCAATTTCTTTCCCCTAACCTTTACTTTTTCCTTTTTTTTCGTTACAAACTTTATGTCACGGATACTGCTGTAAATTTTGTGAATTCGAGGGGGGGGGGGGGGGAGAAGAAGGAGACACTTTCGGGATATTATCATTCGGTGCTACACGCGGCCACGCGCTATTTTCGCATTTTTGCGAAATTCGAATCTCTTCTAATTTCGAGGGACGACTGAGAGACGTAAACATGTTTACTGGATAAGTTTTATATATTTTTTTATACCCCACGACGGTCCTGTAAATTTTTTTTTTGTTTTCCTTCGAGAAACATCCAGATCAGTGTTTATTTCGTGGAATTGCGAGTTTACGACGAAGCGAGTTTACAACGAGTGTCGCGTGTCTAATTCTTCTCTCCAGTTACCGATTGTCCTGCGACGCTTCATTAAGATCATTGACTAAGTGAATCACTTGGTAGATCAAGACGTCTTCTATGGATTTGAACAAGAGAAGAATCCCGAATGGGAAGCAAACGTGCGTGCTAAACATTCTTGACTAAATTAATCCGCGGTTTTAATTAGTTTCAGTCCCGTTGCGGAGAGAAATTGCTGGCTGGAAGACACGTATCTCATTTAACTCGCTAACACGTAGTGCGTCGCGACGCACAGAGACAGCCTCGTCGGGACGCCGATTTCAGAAGACGTCCGAGTCGCCACTAGAGATCTTTAGTGTTTTCCAAAAGAAAAATCAGCAGAGACTACAAGAAGTACGAAAAAGAATTTAGAACATAACGAAAACATAATTTTCGCTTTCGTTCCGAGTCTATTCTTTTTTTATAATTACATTTCAAAGACGGATAAAAAAATGCACAGAGTGAAAAATACACAGAAATCTTTCTTATCGCTTATCGTACCTACTTTTGAAACAACGGAACGCGTTAACGTAAATGGAATCAAAATACCATTTACAAAGTTCATAGACGTTCTTGGAAAGAAGCGAAAAGTTAGTAGGTACCAACCTAGCAGCGTCTCAATACTATAAAAGATAGTTACCAACCTATAAGTCAGTACTAACAGTGTCTCAGTTAACAAGATTGCCAGGAGTTGGAATACGAGTCCTGTCCGAGTGTTCCAGGATAATTTACCTAGCCTGTTGAAGAAGGATCTTTTACAGTCATTTTATTTTGTCAGAATTATCCTGAAACTGCTGAAAGTGGGAATCCCCTAAGTACCGTCTAACCAGTATAGAGTTGAGACCCTTCTTGTTCAAGATAAGTCCATAAGGATTCGAGTCGGTACAAACGCGAATGGCTTTAAAATAAAAAAAAAGCAAAAAAAAGAAAGATTGTGGGGTTAAATACAATTTCCTGGAAAATAACATCTTTCACTATTAAACCCCGTGTATATAAATGACAGCTCGTAGATTATACTAGTGGGCCGAGGACGTCTAGATGAAAGTCCTTAAGGCGTCATTTACATCGATATGAATAATCCAAAGTGCTCTTTCGGCAGGGCGCGCCGTTCAACGGATTAATTACTCTCGGTTCTGGAGCGTAAAATTGCTCGACAAGACAGCAGCCGCGGTAAGTTTCTATAACCAATCATTTATGCAAGGAGCGTCGCGACGCGATCTAACGCGTCTTCGTAACTGGTTGCCGAGTACAGTACAGAGAGAAGATATAGATAATAATGAATAAAGCCGGAGGCTGTAAGAGCACATACGTAACAAAGGTATACGAAATTGAGAGAATAAAACAAACAGTTAGCTGTACCAATACAGTCTGACGGAATAAAGTAAAATTCCCAAGTAAGCTAGATAATAAAAAAAAAAGAATTTACAACAGCAAAGTTCTACAGGTCGATGCGAATTCGTTTCTGCGTCGTATCAGGATTGCCAATCCAAGTTCCCGCCACGTATGAGCCAGCGAACTCCCAACAAGCGTAGAGGCGTACATACAAATGCAGTAACTGCGGGAAAGCTCGCACGTGTGAAAATGGCGGTGTAAAAGGCGCCAGAGGGGTTGCAGGGGTTCAGTTAGATGTTAGAAGGTGGATGAGAAAGAGGCGGAGAAGCCGAGTAGCGCGAACGTGTCTCGAATGATTCGTAATAATGCGTCGGGTTTGACAATGGTCTCGGGCTGTGGAATGGTGTATGATGTTGCCGATAGATGGCGCTGGTGACGCCCGCTGATGGTACGTGATGGGAGATGATGGTGCTGCTTGGTGAATGGTATCGACATCTCGCATTGAAACGACATCGAGGTCTTGGATTTTGATTCGTAGGGTTGGACGAAGGGATGAGTGTGGGTGGTGAGGAAAAGAAGAAGAAGAAGTAGAAGTAGAGAGTCGTATCCGTAGCTCGTAGACGACGCAGTGGTTTATCCAATGGGTGCTCCTGGGCGTGCTGACTTTATTACGTGTGTACGTTTATAATAATAATAATAATAGTGGCTTATAGTTTTCTGGAAAGTTACCAGCGGGGCAGGACGGGGGCTAGAACAGCCAGTGGCAAATAAAATAATAAAAAAGTACAGGGAATATCCCTTCGAGTGCGAGATAGTCTGATTTATGGCGCAAACAGCAGAGGTTATCCGGCGCCGTTGGAAATTCAGTGATTCATTGGTGCTCGCGAAAACCCCTGGTGTGGAGCCTCGTTTAGGTATGATAGTATAAGGGTAGTCGCGACGTAGGACGCCTACGCAAAACTTGATATCGTGGGAGGACTGTCCCCCGAGTTAGATTCTAGGAAGTGGTGGGAGAGAGAGAGAGAGAGAGAGAGAGATAGAGGAAAAGAGAATGGCGGACTGGTCGGTTAAATGTGAGTGGTGGAAGGGGAATGGAGTCGGAAATGAAGAAAAACAAAGAATCAGATGAAAAGGAAGTAAAGAATGGTGGACGGGAGAGAAGCTACTAGGGTGAGTTAGTGGGTTAGCTTACTATGGGGATTTTAAGAAAGTTCCTTAGCGTATATACCGGCTAGTGGCTGCACTTTACGAAGACTTGGCTGTGACTCTATCGGTTCGATAAATTAGTTCAGTGGTTAGGGGAAAGTGAAAGACCTCCCCCGTTCAAAGACGTGGCAAACTTGCTGAAAAATTTGTATGCAACCGGTGCTTTCTCTTTCTTCTTGTAACAATCCTCTGGCTTTCCTTTGTTTGTTGTACCTTCTTCTCTCCAACACTTGTCCTTTGCACCCTTCTGGCTTCTCCTCTGTGAGATTCAAGGTGGGACACGGATTCGTTTTTCTTATTTTTATTATATTTCACGTTCTTTCCTATTTTCTTACTCCTTTAACGTACCAATGCTATCACTGTTGGTATTCCTGTCTTCTTCTATCATTGATACTACCACCGTTACGCAATTACTGCTGATTTCGTTGCCTCCACTCTTTCCACTTTCTTTTCTGTAGTTTCTCTCTTGTACTCTCTAGAAAGTAGCGGTGCAAGGCTGATTGAGACCGAGCTTTTTCCAGCGCTCTCCCGTGTTAACTCGCCTCGCTTAATTCGCGACGGTTCGTAAGAATAAAAGGATGAAGGAAGAGGAGAAGCGGGGCAACAGAAGGTGGAGGAATGGAAAAAAGGAGAGAAAAGATAGCGAAAGATAACTTGAAGCGGCGGGATAACATCGATGCCGCCGCCGCCGCATTGTCATCCCACGGGATGGTGAATCCTCAGAAGTTACGGGAATTTCCGCTTTACCAACTTCCTCCCGGGAACTGAAGATTCTCGCGTGCGATTATGGTCGCAGGACGCCCAGCGTCGCGACGCTTTATACCACAACGAACCTGTTTTCCGCGCAATCTGATTTTACTCTGCTCTCGCCTTCGTAATTGATAGACTCTTTCTCTTTTCATGCATTCGATCGCCATTCCGGGATACACACTTTTTTCTTTTGGAATTCTGACATCATTTTTTCCCGCTACTCAATCCGCTGATGAATATTCCATCGGTTGATTACGTTACGAATTATCTTTCGCATTTTTCCTCATCCACAAACATTCAATCTGACACCTCATTTTTTACGGATCATTCCGACAGATTGCATTGTTGTGCAGAAATATTACGTATTCAAAAGATAAAGAGAAATTAAACAGACACCTCCTCGGCAATAGCAGCAAATTTTGTGATATTACGCTGACCTGAAAGATTGCCAGCTTCGATAGTAATTAGTTACGTGGAGGGGAGCATAATTCTATAATTCTCTTAATTGGACAAGTCTTAATTGAAGCTTGACATTGAGAAACGAGGCGATACGCTTCCTCGCTCGAATTCGCCTTCGACCTTCGAATGCGATAAAAAGGAATGACGAGGACGGTAATTTAATATTGAAGCAAGAGAAAAGAAGAAAAAAAATTCGAGAGAAAAGATACGAACGAGACAGGCAAACCTTATCAGTGATAATCAAGTTATACTCTACCTTACAGGCTTTAAAACTTCTTTCTTCCTTTCCTGAAGTAAAGTCACAAGAAAGGAAATAATAACTTTCCTCTTGGCAGAATATTTATTCCGTCACGACGCAATGCATTTTGATTCATCATTCCATCCGCAATGGGACGCAATTAATGGCGGCTACGGCGTCGTTCCCAACAAAGCGTTGTATATCCCACCGGCTTCGTCATCCGGTCGAACTACATATTTGCCTGGATTGTGAATCCGACCAAATAAGGGCGGTGAATAAAGCTCAAGGGTTATCCGTTTTCATCGTAAAGCATAAACGCAAGCGGTTGCAACGTTGTCGTCGAAAGGGTTGCGGGCTCGTGGGTCCGTATTATCGTTAATATCCTGCGGTAATATGAGGACGCGAAGCACGGTTTTACCCGGCGACACGTTTAATAGCACACCCTTTTTAGATTTACTCCCTTTATTATGTTTTCACGAGCGATTTTTCCCTCGGGATTTTCACCCCCAATCTGCAGAATAATTTCGCGCATATATATATACACATTCCGAACGCGTACCGTTAAACATTTTTATCAGTGACTTCACTGATAGAGTATCAAACAAATTTTTTTTGTCGTTGATTAAGCCTTAAGGTCCTGGTGTACTTTGGAAATTGCATGATCGGCATTCGGAATTTATTCAAGATATAAGAATATTCTGTTCTACGTACGTGCCGTTCGAGATACTCTCGTTTGCAAGATTCAATAGGAGATCGAACGTGCGGTACGCTAATGGTATTTGAATTTCGCGCCAATCCACAGGGGTACAAGATTGTTCGGCTAATTGTTCATTCGTATTCGACTTGTATGTCGCGGGTTGAGAACTGCCGCGTGTAAGACGGTGTTAGCATTTTTTTTTCTTTTAATTTCTCGCCACGTTTCTGAAATGCCGTACGAGGGGAAACAGGGAGGTTGCTGAAGTGTATTTTTCGTTCGTTCGTTGGTTCTGGAGAATCCTGAGAGTTTTCTGTGATGAGGATTCTACGGTATTTCGCCAGACCAATAAAATAATCATAACCATTGGGAGAAGACCCAGAGCGACCATTTTCACGAACTCGCTGGAATTATTTCTTATTTGCGTCAACGGCTCAGGTGGATGTTCGCCATTGGTGCAGGATGTGTAAAATGCAAATTGTATGCGTGGCTTCTTCAGACTCGACTTGAACTTCTCGTTGACTTCTAACTTCCTGCTATTCGCTTTCGTTATGTCATTTTTTTAGAGCTGTTTTTTTTTATTACGTCCTTCGAATTGTGCAGAAAAGTCGGCACGACGCAAACTCCGCGTTGTTTGTCAAAGATAATTGTAGGCATTATTGTTTTCGTTTGTTTTGTTTTGACAGTGAAGATTTGACCGTCGGTATCGAAATAGGCAGGATTTTTCTAAATTTCTAATTTAAATGGAAATTGAACAATTTTCAGAGCGATCAAAAGTTTTCGCAGCGGCCAGAGAATTTTTGGGCGTTTCACTCTCGCGTTGAAAAGAATTTATTACTTTGTCTTTTCACCTTTTTGGCAAAGTCACTGTAAGCTGAATTACTTTTGGCGACTATGTACGCTTAAAGTTTCACGCGGGAAAACGTAAACTTCATCCCTCTCGTAAACTCACCTGTATGACCCGTGTCTTGTTGAGAATCTTGTTTCCCGCAGGTTGAAAGCGTTCCATGTCCATGAGGATTCCGCGAACTCCGACATCGTCAGCATCGACCAATCGGAAGGCAGTAATGTTCACGAAATTATATTTGAAGTCCTCGAGGTCAAAGGTTTCTATATCCTGAGAGATAAAATTAAAAAAAAATATTAAAATCAGTCTACAAACATTAAATATAAATATGCTCGCACTAAGCGCCTCGATTCGTAAACATCTTTCGTAACCGTAACTTTTTCATCTGACTGAAGTCAGGCACGAGAGGGTAATTAGTTAATTAAATACTTACAAAAGTGGTGAAGAGGTAGTGATACTTGTAGTCATTCATCTGAAGCTGAAGAATCTAAAAATCAAAATTTTTTTCCCTTACAATTAGCACTTCGAAACTGTATTCGATTGTAACCATATGAACGATGGCCGTGAAAGTCTTGGAATAACACGAATTTTTTTGAAATAAAAGATTAAAAATCACCCCAAAAAAATTGACCTACCATACGTAAAAAGTGATGCATGTGCTCGGGTTTCGTGTCGACAATTAAATTTCTGATTTCCTTGGTTTTTATTTCAGACAGAACCTGCCTGTAGGAATCAGGATCAGCCTGTCTCAGATGGACCTCGATGTCCCGTGTCCTCGGAGATCTGACCAGTTCTCGAAGTTTGACCAAACCTGTTAAAAAAAAAAAGCAGATCCTCGTGAATTCATTTTTTCTTTGTAACTTCACGTAAAATAGTATCCACTCCATATTGGCTCATCGTCAGGCAGAGTGACTCGTTTCTCTGGTTAAATGGACGGAAACCTGTGAATCGCGGCACCCGATGAAATCAATACTGGCACGCGCCTAAGTAATCAAGGTATCATCTCAACTTGTAGGTCTTCGCAGAGGTTCGCCAGTTCGTTCCCCTGCAAGTTTGCGCAAAACTCTAAGAGGAGACAGGGTTGAATAAACCTTGGGTTTAGAGGGGGTGGTGGGGTAGGAAATGATGGGCAGTGGCAGATAGTGAGTCGACGTAGTGAAATCGGTTTGAGTTGACTCGAGTCAACTCGAATTGCGTAAATAGAGACCCATCGTGGTTTTACGGCTCTGGTGGAAATTCACCGAAACGACGCTGGGATCGGTATACGAGGATGAACTAGGAGTAAAGGGTTTGTTTACCCTGTATATGGAAAATATACGAGCGTTTTACACGACCATCCCCTTTTATAGGGTTTAGTTTACTTTGTTAATTTCAAAAGTTTTTACCTACGTCAATAAAGTTGCACGAGTCATTTAGTTGGTTGAATGCGCGTGGATAATTTAATATGGCGCATGATTTCGTTTCTATTAGATTTTTTTTTCTAACTGCAGATGGCATGGCTGTGAATGGCTGCTGATGAGGATTTGACAAACTTCCTGATAAATCAAGCATGGACCAGGTCGGATGTTCGAAATACGTGGAAGCTACGACCAAGAAGCGTCCCAGGATAATTGACTGAATAAGCTGCGATTTTGGAGCATGGAAAAAGAAACATGGTCACGGACCAGGGGTAATTTCTCTAGGGAGAGAAAGTGTGCCGTATACGTGGTTGTGAGGAAGAGAAAGAAAAGAAAAGAGTGAAATCACAAATAGACAGAGAAGGGAGAAGATTAAAGCAATTGGGATGATTAATGAATTATAGTAGAAGATTAAACAAATAATGTTTACGATGATAATTTAAAAAATTTATCAATTAATTTTACGCGTCAACTTTAATTGGAACCGTTTGTGTCTAAACGAGCGGTTAATAGCTAGTTTATCTATGGTATTTTTTTTTCGTCCCGTATACCGGGTTGGCTCCATTTTTATAGTACCAAGGATATTAATGGAGCGCCTTAAGGATCGGACATTTCCCTCGGGAGGGTGGTGGCTTTTCCGGGAAGAGTCCTGGCAAATCAGGATAACGATACCGTAAAGGATCTCAGGATGGAGAGACTCGTAAAGTTCTGCGGTTGGTAATCGAGAGAGCATTGATGTGGCTATTCTTTTCCCCTTCCTGTTTTTTCTTTTTTCCTCCCTCTTCCTTTCATCCCTCATACAAGTCTTCGCGAAACTTCTCCAACCCCACGACAGGGGGGGGCGCCTCTTTACGATTACGATTACCGTACGCAATATCGCCGCGTTAACTTTATTTACGAGGGGTAATTGAAGCCCTCGCATTGTTTTATTATTCCATCCCCCAAAGAAGGGGCTAGGTGGTGAGGGGGTTGCGGAAGCCAAGCTGGGAAAAAAATTGCGCATGGATACGGCGATGCCTTCGTGGCTGTTAAGTCGCCTGTCTGTTCCGCAGGCTCTGTAAGATTGGTACTCGGATACAAGAGGGGATGAAAACTTTTCGAGATTGTCCCTCGGGAATACGCGTTGTAAGGGTGGCGATGAAAATCGAGAGGGTGGATTTAGGCTCGTTTGCGTTGATTTAAGTTTTTAAATGCCGTCTTATCCCTTCTCGGGTATAACCGGGGATGCTGCGAGGGATGAGATCCTGCGGGACGGACAGTTCGAAAATTGCAAAAGACGTAGGCACAAGGGGATGAAAATAAAAATGGATGCCCATATACGGGAGTGTGGAATGAATTTTCGTATCTTGGCAACAATACGATTAACTCTTGCCAATGAGAACGATACGGTAATAAATTTCCAAACGGAACAGATCACGCGACAAGGACAATTAATATCCTTCGTCGATATATTTATGCGAACTTCCGGTCGTAATAATCATTCGTCTGTTACACGAATTGGATATATCAAATTTCAATATTCCTACCTATACGACAATTCTTGAATAAACATATACCTATACCTATACCATATACAATAAATTGCGTGAATAAAATAATATAAATACATTAATTATTTAATAATTATCGTAACTGTTATTCTTAGAATTTACGTTTGCACGGATAAAGAGAAGTACCAAGAAATCGTGGAAAATTAAACAAGAGACGAACGAGAGATTCTGTCAATAAAAGATGTTCGGCGAGCAGAGGGGTAGTTCTTGTTCAGTCACTATCATTCTTATTGGCTAGGTACAAATTGAATTTACAATGGCGTCTTGGCATTTCATTGTAAAGCCAGCGTTCACACACGGCTGCGATATTACACTTGTCGAGTCCCGCCGAAGGACGACGATGACGTTCCTGAAACTGCCGCAGGATTCCATAGCGCTTTGAGCCAGGATCCTGGCTGATTTCGTATCCTTATACGTCCTGCGAATCGCCAATGAACTACCCCTGTCCATTTACCAACTATTGTAGGATTCCGCACGTTTTTTTTTATTCCTTCAACTATTGGACGGCAAATGCGTGCCAGACGGAATCGGACGTCGCAGGACAATGGATTTGTCTGGAAGGAGGAAGTACGAAGAGTCGAGAATTCGGACTCCTGACAATTTCAAGGATCAAGAGATAGCGAGAGTCCTGTTATCTAGAAGACTGCAGACGATAAGGGAAGAGTTTTGAAGACTTGAGTAACGAAAGGATTCGTTTGAAGATTTCTTAAGATCCTGGATACCGTTTTCTCTTACCTTCTATATCCTTTTGTCCTTTCTGGACTTGGCACGAGAAAAAAGAAAAAGAGGGATCACCCTTGGAAAGAATCCTCCGCGGACAATCGAGCAATTAATTTTTTTTTCCCTTTTGGGAAACTTCTCCGAATTCCATGAATACTCCAATTTAATCGAGGATTCCTGAGATTTTTTTCAAAAGGTCGTAAACCCTTTCTGGATGCTGATCGAGACGGACCTTCTCTTAATTTTTAATTCTTTATTCCATAAGCTTCGATTCAAGAATTCACCCTTCAACCCTCTCATCGGTTCGTTCAATCGTCCCGATGATTCGGCTTCTTTTTTTTCTTCCCTTTTATCTATTTTTAGAACAAAACCGAGTCAACGGACGAGTAGAGCTAAACCCTAACTGGTTAGACGTGCTAGTGAATATACCCACTAAAGAGTCAGACTTAAAGCAGACAATGTCAAATCTATGAAATCCCGCAGGATTATCCCTCTGGAGAATAATATAATTAATCATAATCATAAGTAAAACGTCATTATCATTAGATCTATCATACAGTAACCCATACCTCTATAATCTTAATCTTACTCCTATAATCATTGACGTAACAACGAAATCGTCAAGTGAAATAGAAAAAGGCGTGAGAAAAGTGAAAAAAAAGGGGATTCGAGTAAATCTGTACGATCGTAGAAAACGCGAAAGTCCTAATCGTCGAAAGCTGCTTCAACGAGTAGATAAGCTCGAGGGTGGTTCCAGGGTTTGAACGGCTGCAGATATGTGGGAATTGGGGTAGTTCCAAAGGGATGAGTGGAACAAGGAATAAAGGAATCCGGAGAAGGAGTCAATGGGATAGTATAGTCAGGGAGTGAGAAAGGATTCGGGAGTAGCAAGGATCAGGAGAAAACGATCCAGGATTTGGACATTTCACTTGGGAATTTTACTCACCACGTATATAGGGGTAGGTATACCTGGGGCTGTACTATTTGAACACGTTCTTTAGATTGGATTTTTCTTTTTACTCCGTGCAATCCACACGTGTGTACTTGTACGCCTGATTTTTTTTTGGTCTAATTCAAATGGATCACTGGACCGTGACGTTAACCGCAAAAAACTTATCCCCATAGAAACGGCCCATAAACGCTGATTAATCGCCCGCCATTACCTAATCCACTGGGAACATTATACGGCTGATTATGGGACATTCTGCCATATCCTTCATAATGATTGATGATGAATATCATGCTGGACGTACGTATGTCATGAAATGCTTGAATCGTCCAATGGTGAAAATACATTTGTAAATTATATTATTATGGTTTACGAAATTCTTAGATCTTCGTTATATGATAATTTTTATGGATCTTTCGTATAATTGAGATATCTCTGATAACACACGTGTCATTGATGATGAACAGTAGGTAGTTCATTAAATTGAAATTATTACGTAAGCATTGGAGACTTCATTAATTGCGAGTAATTATATACATTACTCAGGGTTAGACGTCATTAATGATCTTCGTTAATTATTGGCGTCTCGTTGCACTTAACGACGTTATTCGATCCTGGCATCGCGACGCGCTTTAATAATGATAACGGCGATAAAAGCGTCGCGTCGCGTCGAGTCGAGATTGACGAAAATTTGCGAAGAGAAAAAAGAATGACAAATTTTCAAATCGTCCGAATTTTTGGGAAGAAACTCACCGTAGTCGTCCTCGTAGATGATGGCCACCTTGGTCCAGTTGAGAAACGCCATGACGTCCTGATAAGCGGTATTGAGCAGTGTTTGTGCGGGATGCAGATTGATACTGAACTCCTTGGCTTCCGCATCCAGGTCCATCCTGGCTTCCAGGTGCGGAATGTCCAGGGCATCGCAGATGCTGTGTATGTGCTGCCCCAATATTGGGTCCGACGGCCCAAAGACTGCCAGCACGCCGAATTTGACCTGTTGGCAGGCTGTAATCGAATATGATTATTAAATCTACTGTATTGCAAGAATTAACAATTATAATATTATTCATAATATTAGCTCATTTATCTCGCAATTGTATTCTGCCTGATATATATAATATATACATAATAATGATATATATATATATATCATTTAATTGAATTGAGTCATTCGAAAATTTATTACTACAATTAGTAAAGCCCATTGCAGTAAATCAAGCTCAAGATTACGCCATTCGCTTTATTCGATGACGTAATAAAAATTTATTAATAACCGTTATCAAATGAACTACCCCTTACAGTCAGCAAGTAGTCGTAGTATGCAGCTACTCGGACAGTACTAATAGAAACGCCAGTAGTTTCTATTGTTCATGTCGGATAAAGGGTTAACGATGATTAGGTCAAATGACGTGTCGGACGTTGCATAGTAATCCGAGGGTGAACTACCCCACGTACCTGACAGTGGTACTAGAGGCAATAACTTTTAAGGGTAAAACGCCAACAAGAAGCAGCGTTTCCAGCCAAACCTACTCCTGTCCCCGTAATATCATGTGTAACTTGTCAGGGAGTTGCTGCTGTGTCCGAATGGACGATCTACAATTCTACCTATTACACGTGAGACAGGGGGTGGGTTGCCGGAGGGTGAAGGGGTGTATTGAGGGAGAAAGATAGGGCATGTGTAAGCGTGCGCTTATGGGTCTGTATATGGTATCTGGAAGGGATGGTTGGCCGCGCTTCTCTCGTCGGGGTTATCTTCCACTAGTTCTAAGGGTTGTTATGGTCGACCAGGGGCCTATATACAACTCCGTAGCCAACCCCTGTATTCTGCCAAGTTAAGTGCTTACCCTGTCTGCGCACCCCTGGATCTTCACCCTCTAAGTTGCTCTAGCCGCGTCTACGTCTCTGACTCTGTCCACTAGGTATTCATCATCGAAGTTTACTGTTCTGTCGTCATATCCGTGATTTACGGCGAGTTTACACAGTTCTGATAAATAGATTCTTTTTGATGAAAAACAAAAATTTTATTCTCCGTTCATACCCCGCGCGGAATTTATTTGCAGTTAATAAATTCAGGCAGGTTATGCCCTTCGGATGATGCGTCGGGATGGTACTTTTCGAGTAAACCTCATAATAAATCAGAATCCTAAAAGGGTAGTTGGAGTCCATTTTGTTCCTGGTGTGTGTTTGGTATTTCATTTATTTTTTAATATCCGCTCCTTCGCGAAACCTCACTTCTTACAACCCTGCTGTGTCTAGGGTCCCCAGGATCTCTAGTATACTTCGTCTAACACTTTCAACCCTTGGAAAATTTCAAATTCATCCAGTACTATATAAGGGTGTATCCGTAACCTTACTTCTTTGACAATGACCCACTATCTATGTATGTATGTACGTAAAGGTATCCATGTACTACAGAAACGTTGTTTGACCTTTGACCCAACGAATTTCAAAATTTTCCAATCATTTTTTATTTTTCTAGCAGCCTTTGATCTATGACTGGTTAAAGACTCCGAGATTTCCGGATCTCTCGTATAATATCATCCCCTAGCAGGAAATAAAAACTCAACGCCCACCATTTCTCTCCTCCTCTCTCTCTCTCTCTCTTTCTCTCTTTCCTGTCTAGCTGGAAACTAATAATGCTGGTTTCTATGGGGCAAACAAACACGACCATTTCGATGTTATATGTCGCTTTTAGTGTATGACCGTTAAGCTGGAAATACGAACTGCCAATCTATATTTGCCAGTCGTAATCCACAGTGACATATACGATACCGATTAGTATGTCCGAGTTCTGGATTAGCTTGACATTGTTTCAGTAAATAAATTCCATTTTGTTTTATTGCCCCTGGTCGCCTTCCGTTCCGGAAGTCCCTAATAATTACTGGCAATCTGGCCGCTGAGAAAGGGTCGGAATAAATAGGCTCGTCGAACAAGGAACTTTACGGTACCGGATACGGTCTATTGGGGTCACGCACCTTTCCGATAGACAATACATGTATCGATAGGTCGCACAGTTTAATCTCAGAGAGAAGGGTCAAGAATCGACCTGGACCGTATTGGAAGTGGACTGAGGACGGTTTTACTGCTTGAGAAACAAAAAAAAAGAAATTCCAGTGGTTTGAGATAAAGAAAAAAAAAGCCAAATCGTAAAGGAGCCCTATAATTCCTGTGGACAGAATTCCAGAGGTCAAACGACCGGAAGTGGTTCTGTAGTCGAGAGTAAATTTCGCCTTCAGATTAATCGACGTTCTCGGATTCTCCTACGTACGAGTCTCCGAGGATTCTCAGTCGATTTTAAGATCACATTCGAGACTAGACAAAACCGAAAAAAATTTCAAAAAAATCCCCGCCGCGAAAAAAGTTGAAAAAGTTTCATTCGACCTTCTAGAATTTTGCCAGAGGTCAGCGAAGTTTGTTTACCATCTCCCGACAAGTGAACCACGCGCGCAGACAACAACTGTGTCTAAGAAGAAAAAAAAAAAAACGATAAAGTGAAAGACAAATAGGTTTAAAGAAGAAAAACTAAAGCAGAAGCGTAATGCCGTAGAAAAAACTTTTTCACGAGTCCTTCCGATGGTTCATGCAATAAGATCCTTGCAAAACGATCGCATTAATCCTTCGCGGGACTCTCTTACCCGCCATCCTACAGGATCTTTCTGTCAAGGACTCCCCGCTAGAATTGACTATTCCCTCGGGACGCTAGAACGGAGAAACGTGTCTCTGGCTCGAGTCTCTGCCTTAAGCAGACACCCACAGGCAAATAAACACTGGCGCCTGGCGCACCAGGACTTCCAGTTCTGCCAACCCAGTCACGCACTTGCGTATTTTACCCACCCTGGTGGGAATGGAGGCTACCACCCCCTCTTCACCCCACAGCTACAGAGCTTCCTTCGGGCTTCGCCATCCCGTGGGATATTCATATGTATGTGTATATATATATATTGGGATACACAGTATGGCTGGCGAGTATCTGGAGGAACTATGGGAAACTCAACCCAGACGAATAATTATTCGGTCCTTGCCAAAGAATGTTTTAGCAGGATTTTCCCTATGGCGCTTATAAGGGTGCAGAGGGTAGGTGAAAGAGTGTCGAGCAAGAAAAGGGCAAATGTAAAGAAAAAAAAGTCTTGTCATATGTCATAAGTCAAATATCGAGAGAGCTATACCATGTATACTTTGAATTATTTTCAAAGTAGTTTGGATAGTATGCAAATACGTGAATTTTAGCAGAAATATTTTTATCAAAAACATTGTTTTCCTTTTTTCTTACACAACTTTCATAGTACTAAGCTTGTTTCGTGGATTCCAATTAGTTTTAGGGAGTCAACTATGTTTGCTGGCAATATTATCACTTTTTGGA
Source organism: Pachycephus smyrnensis (assembly GCA_030142225.1). Lineage (NCBI taxonomy): Eukaryota > Metazoa > Arthropoda > Insecta > Hymenoptera > Cephidae > Pachycephus > Pachycephus smyrnensis. Next base: position 1,224,300 of record JARQST010000338.1, on the reverse strand, counting down.
ATTTTCTATGAAATTCCATTAACATAAGCAGTCCTTTACAAATAGTGGTCCAGATGAAATTTACATATGTTCATATTTATGTCCCTTTAGTAAAACATTCATGATATCGTTAAAGTGTCGTGTATCGAAAATATCTCTAAATTCTGTTATCGCTTCTTCGCGACGCCGATTGCTCGTCTGTCCGTCATTTGATGTTTGTGAATTTGCCGCAAGGAGTGCGCGTTCACGGGGCATGCAGTCAACATGACCAGACTGCGGCTATTTCTAGGGCCATAATATGACAACGGGGAGGTATCACATAAAACAATGCATTTTGCTGAGGAACGCGGATAATTAACAACAATTTAAAAAAAAATTCATTGCGATACGACCATTTTTGCAATATGGGGAGGCAGGATCCCAAACTCGTTTTTCGGCCATAAC